>JADBJO010016405.1:0-20908 GCA_016801955.1 Conus betulinus | reverse complement strand
GACGTTTTTAAACGACCGGACATAGTTGTTGTGGCTTACTTTTAGAGGATGCTACCAAATGTGAGAGTTGGCCATTGCAAAGTGATTGGCGACGATGTGGCGTCCGGATAGTTGACGCATCATTGTTGGTTATATCTGCTGGTTGGTAATTGAAGGTGAGTTGGCACATTTGCAGAGGATGATACACAAGCGTAACATAGCAGATGCAACTTACTGACGCTATTTTGAGCATGCGGATGCCCTGTCAGTAATGGTTGTTGGTTGTTGATTTTTGAGCCTTTTCTTGTTGTCTTCATTCATTATGTTGTTGTAAGCGATATTTTTCCCCTAATGATTTCTCAGTGTGTTTTTACCAAAAAGAGCTCACAACATTACAACCACACACACACACACCACACACCCACACAAACACCAACAACCACCACACACCCACCACCACACAACGGCCACGGCGGGCGGCGCGCACCCACCACCACACACAACACACACACCACAACATACACAAACACCACACAACAAAACACACACACCACACCCAACACACAACCACACACACAGAAAAAAAAAAAAAAAACAAAAAGGGCCGGAGGAAACGAGCCTCTCTTCTCTCTCGCCTCTCTCTTCTCTTCCTCTACTCTCTCTTCATACTCTCTCTCTCTCTCTATGGGGACACATGAAAATTGATATATTGCGGGTGTTAATGTTGACTGGATGTGTTCTACAGGGCCTTGTTTTGAAAAGGCCAGGTCGTGAGGAGCAGCCTTGCATTACATCAACCAGTTACCTTGGACTGGTCCGCCGGCAAACAAACCCCCGTTTATTAGGCGGGGAAGCAGAAAGCCAGTGAGCAGTAGGAAGGAATTAAATTTCCTGAGCAGGCCAGGGTTCTCTTTTGGCTGTCTGGATTGTGGCAACCCACAGCCACAAATTGGGCGGGCTTTTTGTACTAACAATCAACATAATCCCATGTTCATACATGCTTTGAGGCCTACCATACCTTTGAGCCAGCAATAATGGTAAACTATAATTAATCAAAAGAATCAATCCTCACCAATCATTTCCCTTGTTTTGGGTTGGATTTTTTTACCAACTAAAAATCACAAAAATCTTCAAATACATCACGACCTTCCCTTAGCTGACAGTCACATTTTTCACATCTGACCCTATCTCTGCGACCAGCTTGAAATGCCCAAATAGTCCCATTCCTTCGGATTTTAAATCTGTCTGCTTGGAACCACCTGGCTTGTACCCCTGGGATGGCCATATGAAAGAAAATGAGGAGAATCCACTTTCAGACAAGATAGGAATTTCAAAGCAATCTAATTGCACAACCAGCCTAGAATACGGGACTCCTTATGCAGGCTTTGCGCTTTGATTTTTTTTGGTGTGCAGCCTGTCTGTTGCGTCTGCAAGTTAGTCATGTTTCCAAGCAGACACATTTTTTAGAATGGTGGGAAAAAGAAACATTTTGGTCAGCCCTCCAACAGCTTATTATCTGTTCCTGTCTGTCGGTATGTCTGTTACCGTCTGTTTGTCAGTTGTCAGTCTGTACTGTTGTCTGGTCTTTGTCTTAGTATGTGAATGAGTGTGGAGTGAGGTGCGTGTGTACGTGAAACATTTATACCCACGACCAGGTGCGTTTGTGTGTGTGTGTGTGGTGTGTGCTGTGTGTGGGTGTGTTGGTGTGGTGTGTGTGTGTGTGTGTGTGTGGTGTGTGTGTGTGGTGTGTCGTGTATGTGTGAAACTGTGCCATGCCATGTTGACTGGATCTATATACCCAATACACTGGTCGAGAACCAGTTTAATTCATTTGAAAAACTCGATTTCTGTTTTTCCGAAGGAGTTCGAATGACTACTTAAGAGTACAAGGCGAAGATCCTAGGGTGGCCCATCGTACAAAGCAGTTTAAGGAGAGGAGTCAGAATAGAAAAAGATGGTCACTCCATTTTGGAATCATTGTTTTTCAGGAGGGAAAAAAAGGGTTTTTCAGAGTACATCTCTTCTATAGCTTCCCTGAAAAAAAAGGAGTTGTTATATTGTATTGCCATGCACTGGAATTATGGTTCTGGATGTTTTTTTACGTGTGCCATGTTTTCTTTATACTTTCTCAGCTTATAAGTTGAGCTTTTGGAGTTGAGACAGAAACCAGTTTTTTAAAAACACACAAGGTTGTTCTTCTTGCTGAGAGATCGCAACACCCGTTTAGGAATACAGAGTTCTTGGTCTTTGCGTCGTTTCACCCAGGAAGTATGTGAAAGTGTAGAGGAATGGGTTCAGTGCAGAATTGAGTGGCATCGATGAAAATGTCCATTCCAACATTGGTTCTCCCCTGGAATGACCAACACAATTGTAGCCAGGACCCCACACAGACCAACAGGAAACCAGCACAGGAAATAAGAACATGCCGAGGGACAGGAGGACGCCTGGTGATAGTTGCTTTCATAAGAACTGTTGCACTTTCGGTGTCTAAATCTTTGGTCTCTGTTAGCTGATTAGATCGAGTGTAACTTCTTACTGACCAGTACCAGTAAATAAGACACTGACGCACACCAATCAGGAGAAAGGAAGGGATCAGGTTGCAGCCCGATCATGAAGCTGAAGGAGTAAAATTGGACCAGGAAAGTCAAGCTCTGGTGACAGGCTGTGGAATGCAAATTCCTGTCTGGTGGAATAACAACTCCCGTGTGTGTGGAGGGACGACAGAGGAGACAGCAAGAGGGACACAGATGCCAGCCGTAATAAGGTCCCAGAGCCCACATGAAGACACAGGCAAATGTGAGGTGATCTGACCACAAACCTGAGGTGACTGAAAGGAAAATGGAACCGAACACAAAAATGAAGCCACCCAGAAGTGATAAGAATAAAGCAGATCAGGAAAGCTGATACCTCAGACGATGATAAAGGAAAAAACAGGCCGTGCCAATTGCTTACAGGGATGAGCGCCTTTCACACCCAGTTTCATTCAAGATGATACTCACCAACACAAATCTAGTTTGCAACAAGACTTGAAGACTAGTTACTAGTCCCCATCTAAAAGAATCAGATGCACACGGTGAAGAAAGAAATTTAGAAAAAACCAGTCAAAAGCGTCGGACGTACTTTTTGAAGAATAAATTCGGAAACTTTCCCAGAATAGCAAGCACAGGGCCCATCTGCGCGAGGAGAGCACAGCAAATAAGGCAAAAACAGATTTCCAATCAAGTAATCACCTGACAATATTTCTATCAAGATGGGGCCAAATAATACATCACGAAAAGAAAATTGTCTTAGTAAACAACAGAACAGTACTGGTTTGTCGTTGTCAGCAAAGAACACATGGATACGTTTTGTCATGTGTAGTGATGAAGTCCAGACATTAATTCGGTTTTATCGAGGTACAACCTGTAAATTAAAAGAACATACCTGATTATCTAAAAAAAGTTTTTGTTCCCTGCATTCCCGTAATTTTCATTCCGTGACAAACTCTAGTGAACTAGTAAGCTAAGCCATAAAAAGGCGGAAAAACGAAAAGGCCACGGATATTGTTAAACAAAAATCCGCTATTAGAAACAACAGGAAATATTGAAGATCTTCAGGGATGAATGTTGATATATGTTTTGGGACCTGAAGAATTACTTGTGAGACAAAGGATTTGCCTGCAAGGCTCTCAGTCCCAGCAGTGAGGTATTTCTGTAAAGTGGCTGAAGTGGACAGACTGAAAGTTTTTTTACAGTTCATACTGAGAATCGAACTGTGAAGATTCGGTAACACTACCTGTGTTGAACCTCCTCCATCCACAAGCCCTGTACGCCCAAGTGGATCAGCACGATGTTAATCAGGTGACGTCATTTTTCTATGCCTCTTCCCCTGATGAAAGTTCCCGTGTTAGGTAACAGCTGTGGGGCAAAAGAGCTGATGGGAAAAAGGTGTGTGACCTGCAGGTGGAAGGCAAGGACACAACCAGGGACTCAGGACAAACGAAGTCGCACACATTAGTTCATCATCACGACCGCTAAGTTGGGCATTGTTTGCAGGCCGGTCACACAGGTGATTCACGTGGAACACAGACTGTGTTGTTTGTGACTGTCACGACATCGATAAAAACTCATTTGCACGTCTGTAATTCTGACAAGTCAGCTTGCGTCTTCTATGACCGCGGACAGTCGATCATGTCATTTACACTGACACAGAACAGGGAGACAATAGACATCATCATGACACTGACTTGAAATGGGCACTGTGTGTGTTTTGTGGTAGACCAGATTTCATGGGAATCTCCCGGTATGGCAAAGTTGATTTCACAGCTGGGGGGGGGGGGGGGGCGGGGGGGGGTGGTGGGGGGGTAATTAATTCAATTTTTGCATAACTGTAAGCAATGTATATATCCAATTATGACCTACGTTTGGACCACTGTAGTGGACTACTTGATCCCCACGACATTGTAATTCCATGTTGTGCACACTGAACAGAAAACATCATCAAGTCATAGATCCTTACACTTGAAGCTTGACTTGAATCCTACAAATCATAATGGAAAGAAAGATTTACCAACGAGAGAAAAAGCATCAAAAAACGACAGACAATACAGTGAGGGATGAGGCAGCACAAACAGGGCTGGCTGTTTATGTTTCTATCAAATGGTTTATGTAAATGGACTACAAGTTCTGCTTTTATGTGAGGAAATGTCCTGGAGTGGTTCCAACAAATTGAGTACTACAAGGTAAGATTTGGAAAAAGATCTGTCTTGTCCCTCACACTGATTCGAAACCCCAAACCCAGGCTTACGTCAAAGAAAAAACTTTGGTGCGAGAGGAATGGAAACTTTGCAGACGGATAACAAAATAATGTAAAATCCATCCGAACCGTTGAAAGAATTTTTTACCATATTCCAGAGGGCTGGCGGGTGTGTGAAAGAAGAAACAGTCTTGGCCTTGGGCCCTTAGCATTAAGGCACCCTCCTTTTACACCCATCGTATCTTTTAAAAGGCGAAGAAACCACAAACACCATGGGGCTTTCCATTCATGTGCCACTCACAATGAAACATGGTGTTTTAGAGTGTTCGGACTTGCATGGTATGAGACATAAACATTTTACTAGTGTAACTCCATAAAAATTGTTCGTCCAGAGAGTTCCCCACCTGATGTGATCTTTGAATTTCTGAAAGAGATTAACATTCCTGATCTGACCTAAGATTTTATGGGGAGAAAAGATTTTTTTTACAAATTCCCAAGCGTGGTCTTAGAAGATGTGTTTGAAAGGGTTGTGTCAGTGAGGAGGGTTTTTTTTCAAATGACTTGGTCGAGTTGACTTCAACGCCTTAGTGACAGCCCAGATATGGCCAGTAGGCCCTTTGCAATTTGGCTGGGCTAGAAACAGCATTACCTTACATAACCTTACCACAAATTGACAAGATCATCATGAAGAAACGTTGACGTCAGTAATGGATAGATAGCTGGTGGGATTCACGTTCCAAAAGACCAAAACTCCAATGGCATCAACCAGTTCAAAACAAACATCACATCGCTGAAGGAAACGTTGAACGGAAAATGTTCTTCGCCGGTGGCAGCACGATATGGACTAATTTCCTCAAAGAAAATGCTGTATTTGAATTTGTCAGCCCAACGTGGGAGGCATTCACGTGGGTGTCTGGCTGTGCAGAAACATATCGCCAATATTTAAAAACCAATCAAAGAGCTAAGGTGATGACTTAGTGTGCCTTGATCTGAAGATGGGATATGGATCAGTTCCATACCAGATAATTCAACTGCACTCGAGAGGGGCAGGCATGTCCCAAAAAGAAACATCGAAGCCATTGCTGAAAATACTTCACGGTTTCTCACTGAAGTTCTCCACATATCTTCGGTCAGAGATCAAACTCTAAGTGCTTAACTTTCTTCTTCTGCGTACGCAGGCTGATACTCTGCAGAAAATCCCTGTATAGACAGGCAAGTATTTAAAAACCCATCTGCCCAACAAAGGGAGTGGAGTTTTGTGTGTATTACCGTTTTTTTTTTAATCCCGCTATACTCCATCTTCAGGGAAGGTGCATGCTATGTGTACAAGTCGTGTCATCCATACCAACAGCCAAACTGGCCTTCTCTTCCGAAAGTTGGTGATGATGGGATTTTACATGTGGCGCCAGGTGTTATGCGTGCATTCACACACACGAAACATCGGTTTATAGTCTCATTCGAAGGACTGTGTATGGCAAATGGATTCAGAACCAATATTACCTCCGAGGGAAAAAATCCCCATGTACCGAAACGGATCGGCGGAGATTCGAACCCGCAACCCCTAGGATTACGTGTCCGGCGCTCTACCACTGAGCTATTTCCGGCCCCCCCCCCCTTAGTGTTTAACAATTCGTTCTAGTTTATTAAACAGGTTGTCTACCTTACTAGAGCCTACCTGAAGAGCTGCCTCCTGCCGCTACAGTAAGTTGTTTCCCGTGTCATTCAGTCAAATACCAGTCACTCAGGTGGTGTTTTTTATTCCCCATTTTCATATATATAATCTGTATTCGTTTGAATTGAGCGGAAAAAGACTTGTTTTCGTTGAATGAAGTTTGTTATTTAAGCATAAGTTCAGAATTGAACGAGATTTACCCGGTCAAGACGATGATTAAATCAACTACGGGTTATGACGTTGATGTAGATAATTATACGAAGAAGCAGGGCGCTCAAATCCAGCCAGGCGCTGACCGCCAGTGTTTCTGTTTAAGACACAAAACCTGGATGTGACGTCAACTCATTTCTACAGCGACGAGTGAGCACGTAATGGCCGCCACCAATGTCCTGCTCAGAGTGATTCAGATTAATCGTCGTCTTCCCCCTGGTACGTCTGGCTTCATTCTAAATTAATTTGTTGTATGCCTTTGGTCGGGAGGTAATTCCATGAATGGCTGACATATTTGGTCGGGAGGTAATTCCATGAATGGACCCTGACATATCTAGCCCCAGTCTCGATCCCATAGCTTAGCATTTCTCTGCATTTATGTTTATGAGCTTTGACATTTGAAAAGAACCGTTCTTTCCCTGTACCTCCGGGTGCTGTTTTTCACCATGTATTCTTTTGGTGTAACACAATGCACAATTTCTCCACTTTATATCTCTCTAGTTGCAATGGGGACACCTGGGTGCCAATGTCTGATTTGTCTTAACACTGAGTACATAATACATCTTTAGTGGGGTTTGGTATACTGTTCAAAATAATTGAAAGGCCACTTGGAAATTCTCTCGCTATTTCACAACAGACGGACGGAAAATGCAACCCAAAACAATGCTTTTGAACTTTATTTCAGCAATTAATCAAAACACGAATGACATGGATTAATGACAAAATTGATTTGAACAGCATGTTTTGTCACTTTCAAGTCCACTACCCATCTTTTCAAAAGTCAGATCGCCAGAGATACACAAAAACACAGTCAGTAACGCGTGTGTGGCCGCCATTTGCGTGGATGCACGCGATGCACCTTTGCCTCATGGATTGAGTCGGAGTCCTCAGAGTCATCTCGGGTATTGCCCTGCCACTCCTGCTCAAGGAACTGGAACAGCTGGTTGAGGGTCACTGGGGGGGGGGGGGGGGGGGGGGGGGGGGGGGGGGGTGGGGGGGGGGGGGGGGGTGACTGTTTTGAAGTCGCCGGCCCAGCACGTCCCATAGGTGCTCGATGGATTAGATCCCGTGAGCAGGCTGGCCAGTCCATGTGGATCACGTGTTGCTGTGAAGAAAGTTGTTGCAAACTCGAGCCCTGTGAGGTCTGGCGTTGTCCGTCTTGAAGTACCGTGCCTGGTCCAATAGCTTGCAGCGCTGGCAGCACAAGGTGCTGCAGGATGCTATCCCTTTAGCCCACACCGTTGAGGTTGCCTGGCACCATGTGCAGGGGGTTCTGTAGTTCCGTGCCATCCCTCCCCCCACACCATTATGGATCCACCACCATAGCGATCACGCTCGCTCACAAGACCATCGTGATAGCGTTTCTCCTTGCCGACGCCGCCAGACACGGTTCCTGCCATCATGAAATGATAAGGCAAAGTGGGACTCCGTCAGTAAACAATACTCTTGCCCACTGATCTCTGGTCCATGCTAAAGTGACGCTGGGCCCAAGCCAAACGAGCAGGTTACGGTGAGCTGGTGTCAGGACAGGATGGAGGCTGGTCGTCTTGAGCGCGGGTGTGCCTCTCTCAACCGGTTCCGAATGGTCTGGTCACTGACGGTGACATCCTCTCGCACCCCCCACGCCCTCCTGAAGCCACGAATTGCGCGCCCTTGGTCATCCTGACTCAGTCGTTGTCTCCGAGGCATGGTTGCAAATGTGCCGTAAACACAGGCATAAATGCCCACCAGTCTCTCAAACTGGCTGACCTGTGTTCAGATAAGACATGGGTTGCACGTGCATTGCAGTATTCCTGCAGTTCAGATGTTCTCTGTTGCACAGGCCGTGTTTGATTTGCACCCTTTTTTTTTGCAGTATGTGCACATTTCAGTTCACCGCTGTGATGTGCATGACACAGACTGTTTGATTTCTGATCAAATTCAAGTTGACTGATCAGGCATGCAACCAAATTCAGTAAGTTTGGGTGGGTTGCAGTGCCGTGTTATTGAAAAAAAATAAAGTCAAACAAGGTACCCTAAAAAGTGGTAGTGGCCTTGCAATTGTTTTGAGCAGTATAGCACAGTATTGGTATCCCATGTCTCACGGGTATTGTGACAATAGCGGCTTGCACTTGACAGTCAGCACAGTGTTGATATCCCATGTTTCAAAGTATTGACAATAACGGCTTGCACTTGACACAGTTTAGCACAGTGTCTGAAGTCGATTACCATCATGCATACTCTAAAGAAGGCATTCACGGACACACGAAGACAATTTGAATATTTTGATACCTGAAGTTGGAGACTCATTTTTTTTCAGCTGTACTTGAACGCAATTTTTGAGCCCACTCCATTCCCAGTGTAATCCCTGGAGGCACCGACAACAAGATTTCCTGTGAACGTTATTTTATTTTTAGTTTTTCGTTCTCTCTCTCTCTCTCTCTCTCTCTCTCTCTCTCTCTCTCTCTCTCTCTCTCTCTCTCTCTCTCTCTCTCTCTCTCTCTCTGTATTCATAAAGCGTTACTTTGAACTTTGTAGTGTGTGTGCGTGTGTGTGGTGTGTGTGTGTGTGTGTGTGTGTGTGTGTGTGTGTGTGTGTGTGTGTGTGTGTGTGTGTGCTGCGCGCGCGTGCGTGCGCTTGCGTGTGTGTGTGTGTGTGTGACCCTTAAAGCTTATTCATGTATCTACATACTGTATTCTGCTTTCTCCTCCTTCTGCTAACTTCCGTTTGAAAAGGTTTTTTAGTTGTTTTTTTTTTTTGTTGTTTTTTTTAAACGTCTGTTGTAATATTTTTTTCCGTATGGCTTATTCTACTTTCTGTTTTAACATTTTGAATTCCTTACGGGTTAGTCTCAGAAGACGTTTTCTTTTTTTATGTCGTACATTACTGTTAAGATATAAATTGCTGCCTTTATCACCGTAAATGATTTTCTTTTATACAGATGAACCAACATTGTGAATGAAAATTAAAATTTTGCAAAGAAAAAAAAGGCATTAATATTTTCATTCATGAAAGTGAATGCACTTAACACCAGTAATGATACTTTTGAAGATCTAACCATATGCACGAAGAATTCCAAATGTGTTTTACAACTGTAAGTGCGTATCGGCTGGCCGCACGAGGCTGGAAAATGGACTAATACGTTCTTCACGTGCACCACCATAGACATGCATAAAGAATTCCTTTCTGGTTTTAAGCTGAAAATGAACAGACATTTTTTTAAAATCAAAAACACATAATTATGGGTATATGCGCAAACTGATGCTTTACTGGGATCAATGGTGAGTACTGTGCCACGAGCAGTCCTTGCACACACACACACACACACACACACACACACACACACACACACACACACACACACACACACACACACACACACACACACACAAACACACACACACACACACACAACACACACACACACACACGTACGCACGCACGCACAACACACACACACACACACACACACACACACACACACACACACACACACACACACACACATAAACGAATACACACGTGCTTGCGTGCGCGCGCGCGAGCGCTCGCGCAGAGACACACAACACACACACGTACGCAGAGAGAGAGAGAGAGAGAGGAGATGAGAGAGAGAGAGAGAGAGAGAGAGAGAGAGAGAGAGAGAAGAGAGAGAGAGAGAGAGTGCAACATCTCACTCTACTCTCTCTCTCTCTCTCTCTCTCTCTCTCTCTCTTCTCTCTCTCTCTCTCTCTCTCTCTCTCTCTCTCTCTCTCTCTCTATATAGAATATATTATATATATAACATACAGCAGCACATACACACGCATACACACGCCACACACACACACACCACACCACGCACACACACACACAACACACACACACGCACACACAGGCACGCACGCACACAAAACACACACACACACACACACACACACACACACACACACACAACACACACACACACACACACAGGTCATCGATCAAAATGTGGAAATCAGTCGCAAACCCGTGTCGTGAATCTTCTGTGTCAAATGAAATATGCAAGCGGGAAGGAATAAAAATCATGGCGTCAGTGCAAGATGCCAGTACAAGATAGGTCACGAGGTTTCTGTCATGGTCTTCTCTGAACTCAGAGACAGCAGACCACGCTTCGCTCTGTTTGTACGTGTATATAAGTAAGGTAACTGACACCCGGGCCAGTACATTATTAGAGTAACTGTACTGACTTGTCATACATACTGTTATCGGGATGTTCTCCGGAACTTAAGACAAAAAGATTTTTTTTACACTTAGATTACTTCAACAGTGCATGTGTGATTTGTAAAGTCTTGAAAGCTAGTTTAGTTTAGAATGTCATACGTGTGTCAACTACAACCACTTTAAGTACGACTACTACTACTACTACTACTACTACTACTACTACTACTACTACTGCTGCTGCTGCTGCTGCTGCTGCTCTACTACTACTACTACTACTACTACTACTACTGACTACTACTGCTGCTGCTGCTGCTGCTGCTGCTACTGCTAGTCCTGCTTCTACTGCTGCTGCTACTGCTGCTGCTGGTACTGGCAATCTTTCTGCAGCTGCTGTTACTGCTGCTACTACTTCTGCTATTACTTTGATGTTGCCGCTGCTGTTACTAAACCACACACTAAACCACTCACCTCGACGTTTTGAAACACACACACACACACACACACACACACACACACACACACACACACATCTACACACCACAGGTATATACATGTGTGTGTGCGTGTAGGTGTGTGTGTGTGTGTGTGTGTGTGTGTGTGTGTGTGTGTGTGTTTTTCAAAACGTCGAGGTGAAGTCCAGGAGACTGACAATATTTTTGGGCTTGGTGAGTCCAAAACCACGAAAAAAAAAAAAGTGTTATAGGTCTTTGTGGACTAAGGAAGTCTTAAGTTTTTGACAAAAAAACAGATGTTTGCCGGGAATTGTTTGAGGCCAAACTTTGAAAAGAAAAGTTTCTTTTCTTTTAGTCCAAGAGGACCTTGTTGATACATCCAGTTAGAACAAGCAGAAGTGAAGCGTTAGTAAATGGATTTTTTTACGTAAATAATCTAAAAAAAAAAAAAAGGTTATTGATTAAAAACGGGAACTCTCTTCTGTTCGTACGACTGGTTTTGAATCGACCCTGTATAAGCAAGAGTCTGACAGCAGTGACCCCGAATACAGCGTATGAATTGTTGTTCATGATTTTTTGCATGTTTGCCCTTTTCCTGTTTGTTAGGTGTGATTTTGACTGAAGATTCTGAGCGTTTCCTAGCGTAGGTAACAAACTGTGTTACACTGGAGATGAGCTGAATGAACTCATTGCCAAGGGTGAAGAGAGAGCGGAAAGAGCGAAGAAGAAGAAAAAAAAATTAAAGCTACAGTTAAATCTGTGGAAACTCTTCGTAAAATTTTATCACAAAAAAACACGTAAACTCTCCGAATCATGAGTAACCCCCCGAAAGATCAATATATCGGTCAATAAATTGACCTGAACGAGTCAAGAACGCAGCAAATGATTTTGCTCATGTCAGGCTGCACTGCGAGAAATTTGTCTTGGAGCCCTTTCTCTGTACACTGGAATTAAAAGAAAAATATGACTCTCCTTTTAAACTGTTCCAAGTAATCGATTGTTCCGAAGAGTGGTAATGGGATAATGACGATGCACTGCCACGACAAAGCGGAAGACACATACACAGGCCATTCCTCCTCAGGCAATGCACGAAAAGTGGCGTGCGTTTCCAATGCGTACAACAACGAATCAATTACACCAAGTGGCTCATCAAATGGAGGACGTTTGGGAACAGATGGGGCTTTGTGAGAGGAGGAGGAAACACCATGTGCCATGTTGATTATCATCACCAGCATCAAAATCAGTTTTGTTTCGATTTTCAAACTCTCTCTCTCTCTCTCTCTCTCTCTCTCTCTCTCTCTCTCTCTCTATCTCTCTCTCTGATCGTAGCATTTGTTCTCTCTCCTCTTTTTCTATGTGTAGTTTTCATTCTTTCTTTGCTTTTTTTCTAATTGTACTTTACGTTTGTTCTCTTTCTTTTTTCTAACCTTTGTTCTCTTTGTTTCGCTCTTTGCGCTCTCTCTTCACACTGGGTCATGTTTTCATTTAATTTTTCTCTGGTGTGGCCTCATTTTCGCCCTGTGCAAGGAAATCCTAAAAATCTCCATAGTGACAAGTTTAGATACAAGAGAAGAAAAAATGTAAACTTGAAAAAAAAAAAAAAATGAGTTCATACGCTGAGTAACAGGGAAAAAAGTATATCAGAACGTGAAAAATGTTGCATCTGCAAACTCAATCTGTAGCAAGACCAAATTCAATAATGACAGACGGAGGGGGAAGAGGCAAAATGGTATCATCCGAGTGCATCTTTAATATATAAAACAAAAGGAGAAGGGGGCCAAAAGAAATCCTTCACATGGACCATAACAATGATGTAAGTAAAGTGGGTGGAGGGTGGGGCATTGACATGAAACCATTCATAATTATGGATGTATCAATGTATAACCATGTAGAGGGAAAACAAAACTAATTCACTCAGCCAACAGAAATGTCTATTCTCTCCCCTACAATAATGTTCCAAGTTTAGCAGGACAACAAACAATTACAACAATTTCTGAATTTTGAAAATTGTCACAAAGAATCACATCCAAAAGGGAGGGACAGCTTGGAAATGATGACTCATGGTTATCCACATTATTGAAATTTGAAAAACTATTAGAAACTGTTGTAACTGGTTAAAAACAACAAAACAAGAGAACAATACCGAAAAGAAGAAAAAAACTTAAGACAATAACTGGAATACATTTAAAAGAGGGAACAGGCCCCAAGACTGGAAGAACCCCCACAGACAAGTGAAAGAGGAGGAGAGCAAAAGGAAATCTCCTGGCAGAATCCTAATAATGTCTGCCTCCCATAAACAGGAGATGGGGATGAACAATGAACGAGAAACAGAAACAACTTCCACACACACAGTTGGTCAGTTCAATCTTATAGATATAAAACAGATACATACAGACCGGCAAAAGAAATGGAAGAGTATAGATTGCTTTAGGTACGCATGGTAATGGGAGGGGAAGGAAACAAAATCTTACTGTATTTTCAAATTTTCACCTTTCCTTTCATTGGAGACAAAACCCTAATGTACGTCCAATGGTCTGAATTCGTCCATTAGTGTTTAAGTTGCAGCTGGGGTCACTAGAGTTAGACTTTCGCTCATGCAACGTCAACAAACAACCAGTCAGACAAAACAAAAGACTATTTCCTTTTTAACTAACAACTAAACTTTTCACACTCTTTACTTTAACATATTCGTTCTACTTTTTCACAAAAAAAAAACGCACTACACATTTTTTTTTGTTTTCTCAAAAATACACCAACAGGTCCTCGCGTATTTACTTTACTTAACTTAGTTCTCTTCGTTCCGATCGGAACACAGGGCCTGCACTGCAGATCTCCATCTCGCTCTGTTTTGGGCTGTTTGTTTGGCTTCACCCCAGGTCATGTTGGTGAACTTGAGTTCTGCCTGCAGATTTCTTCTCCAGGTGGTGACTGGGTCATCCCCTCTTCCGTTTCTGCTGTGGGTTCCAGTCCAAGGCATGGCATGGGATGTGGGCCTGTCTTCTATGCAGGGTGTGTCCAACCAAACCCCACTTCCTCATCTGGATGCTCTTTGTGATTAAATCGAGGGTTGACTGCCCAGAACCCAGTATCTCATATACATATATAGAAGAGAGATACTGGATTCTGGCAGTCAACCCTCGGTCTTACTTCGTCCGGCGCATTAGTTCCTCGTTGGAGATTCGCTCCGGCCATCTGATGCGCAGGATCTGGCGAAGACAGGTGTTGATGAAGACTTGCAACTTGCTGTCCAGACTCTTTGTGCGTCTGCAAGTCTCCCGAACGTACAATAACACGGAGTTTACAATGGTATCGAACAGTCTTAGCTTGGTGTGCAGAATGAGGTTTGCGTTCTTTGACACTGGTCTGACGGTGACAAAAGCATCGCGCGCCTTGCTGATCCTGGTCTTTACATCTTCATCAGAGCTCTCCTGTCTTGATGCTACCCAGGTGGATGAAGTAGTCAACATCCTCTATTGCCTGTCCATCGATGTTGATAGGCGCTTCCTGAGTGGCGTTGACCCGCAGGCCTCTTTGTTTTCCCCACGTTGATCTCCGATCCTGTAGTCCTGGCGACGTTGCGCAGCCCCCTCTGTTTTGTCTTGCATGTGTCCCTGAGAGTGAGACAGCAGGGCCGACGTCGTCTGCAAAGTCGAGATCTTCAAACTTTCTCGTGAGGGTCCATCGCATGCCTCTGGGTTGGTCCATGCTGGTCTTCATCACCCAGTCAATCACAAGTGAAAAAGATTAGAGGAGATAGCAGGCATCCTTGCCTGACTCTGGTGTTAACCTCAAAGGATGAAGACAGGTCAGCGTTGTGGATGACTCTGCAGATGGTGTCTCTGTAGAGGCTCTGGACGACACTAACGATCTTTTGAGGGATGCCGTAGTGTCTGGGGATTTGCCAGATTGTTGCCCAGTCCACCATGTCAAACGCCTTTTTGTAGTCGACAAAGTTGATGTATAGCGGTGGACTGCCACTCCAGCCATTGCTCAATAATGATGCGTAGAGTTGCAATCTGGTCGGTGCATGATCTCCCCGGCCCGAAATCCTGCTTGTTCCTCTCTCAGTGTGGCGTCAACGGCAGTTCTGATCCTCTCCAGAATCACCCTGGTGAACATTTTGTTGGGGTATTGAGAGAATCCCTCTCCAATTGCGCAGATTTTTCCCGATTCATATAGTGTTCTCACAATTCATAATCCAATCCGTGTGACGATCTTGGGGAGGAGAAGGTTTTGCAATTCAACTCCGCGATGGGTTTGGCTGGTTCACTTCATGCGCTCTCCCCTGTACTCGTTTCCCCTGGTCCTCTGATGTTGATCTTGAAGTGCGGATTTCTGTAGCTGTAGTTCATTTTTACGGGGTGAGGGTGCTAACCCCACGCACAAACTCTCTCAGCCCTTTGCAACTGGACTTGGGGCCGACTTAGGCGGAGGTTCTCACGGACTTCAAACAAACTTTTTTTGCGTTCAAGTTCGTACCCATAAACAAAGTTTTCTGGCCATCACAGACTTACAATCATTCTTTCCCAATTTTCAGTCCCTGCGAGTCTTGTCGACTTACAAAACAAACGACAAATCTGAGCATGTTCCCTTCTCAACAAAACAGACTACAGCTCTATTGTAATAGGAGGAAAGGGTTCTCATAAATGAATAAATACTATGGCCAGGGTCGCCTTTCACAAGGCACCTCAACGTGTCTTTGACAAAAAAAAAGAAGAAAAAAAAACCACTATGAGGCATGCATTCTGCTGAGCCTCCGCTGTATCAATCTGCGGCGCTGTCGACTGGTTTTTTCTCTCTCTTCTTCAACTACCACATTCCCCAGGTAACAAATCTCCCTGAGCTCTCTGTCCTCCGCACACCATGCCTGGATGCTGATCGGGTTTCTTGAACAGTAAGGTGAGCGCAGACACAAGACTCATATACATGCATACCATACATATATACCATACATACATACATATATGTATATGTGTGTGTGCATGCATATTTAATAGCGGTGTACTTATATTTATGTAAGAGAGATTACACCTTGCTAGAGAGAGGAGCTAGGAGGGAGAAGAAAGCAAAAGAACAACAAAAAAAAAAAAGGAGAAAAAGACGAGGAGAGAAGAGAGCGTAGAGAGAGAGAGAGAGAAGAGAGAGAGAGAGAGAGAGAGAGAGGATACTCTTTCAAATGAGAAGACAAACAAGCAAGTTATCTCACAACATTTCGGCACTTGGCCTTCCTCAGGGCACGCTTTATTACTGCACAGACTCACAAACAATGCCTTTTCCTCCACCAATCTCAAGAACAAAGCTCACATGATGGTTCAAGATTCAAAGTGTTTAGAACAATGTTCACAATATTTTCTCTAGTTGAATCTCCATATTACTTTCACATGCTCTAACCAACTCACCAACAGTCCACAGCTGTTCACCCTACTCCACCATCCCCCATTCTCTCTCTACCTCTATCATCCCCCTCTACTCTATCTACCTCTATCTCTCTCCTCTCTCTCTATCTCTCTCTCTCTCTCTCTCTCTCTCTCGCTCCAAGGTGTTGAATAATTACAAAATATAAGTACAACTATTATATATGCATGCACACACACACCACACACACACACACACCACACACACACACAACACACACACACAACACACACACAACCACACACATGTATACAAAAAAACGATTCACATAAAAAGCATTGAGGGGAAACAAGATACGTAAAGGCACATCGTTAAGCAACCTCTTCCTCATATCCATCTTTAACACTACCCTCCCCCACATACTCACTCTCCACCCCCTCCCCCATGATAACACAAACACAAACATGAATCAACACAGTTCGTTACACACACACACACACACACACACACACACACACACACACACACCACACACACACACACACACACAAACACTAACACTAACACTAAACTCTAACACTCTAACACATATAAGCATATAATCGCCAACACGTGCCCAGACACATTATCAGTACAAAAAGTTATGTACACTGCAGCAAATGATGAAAAGTCTTGTTATCTTAGTCTTGTGGTTACTAACACATATTATAGAAATGGACATTAGACAATGATTAAATTTAACTGAATATTTTGAGTGGAAAAGTTTAGGGATACAATGGGAATTTAAAAATGCATCCTTTCCTCAATGATGAAAAGAATAGAGATAATACATTCTTGTACCGATAACACGCATTACACCACCACCAGGGAGGAAAGGGTGGGGGGTGGGAAATCGAATAGCGATTGGGGGAACACTAGCAAAAGCGTGTTTAAGCCATCACGCTGAATGGTACGCAATTCGTGGAACCAGAAAGCTTCTCGTTTGAGTCTATACTCCACGTCACCTGACCATAACTTTTTCGATTGCGATGCAGCGGAGATTGAGGAGGGAGTGTCCTGGTTGATTGAAATGCTAAGTTACTAGAGTTCCAGAGTTGTTTTTTTGTATGTTGGATCTTTGTTGGTAAAATCGAGTTTAAGAGAGTTTTTTGTTTTGTTTTTGTCTCTCCAACATATGGCTGTGGGGACATTTATCGCAAAAGAGTAAGTAGATCAAAAATTAGTGGTTTCACAATCCATTGTGATGCCAAATCGAAAAGAATTTGTCAGTTTTCGCACTGTAAAAAAGAACCTGTCTGGACAAGATGCTGTTTACAGACAACACATTTTTTCTCGCAGGGAAAGCAGCCTGCTGGTTTTGTTTCTGACTGGCATATAGGCAGAGCAGAGGGCATAATAATTTCTAAGGGTGCGGCTATATTCCTTTCCCCAGGATTAGGGGATCAGGAATAGCCTTTTGGAGTCGGAGACTGGACTGTAGGATTGGATGTAGCTCTTGGAACCATTTGCGGATGGAGGGATTGGGCCAGGGTTGTAAGTAGTAATTACTGGGATGCGTTCAGTATGCTGGTTGGATTTGTACTGAAGTGTTGAACAATCTTGGGAGGACATTTGACTGTATCCAAGGCAGAAATCAGGCACTGTGCCTTGTAGCCATGAGCACGAAGCTGTTCAAACAGTTGGGTGCATCGTGACTCAAAGTCAGCGGCTTTGGAACACAAAACGTTTCAAGCGCAGATAATGAGACTATAGGGGAGATTTTGTCTGCATTGGTGAGGGTGGCTTGAGGTGTAATGGAGGTAGGGATGAACATCAGTTGGGTTGCAATACAAATCTGTATGGATGTATCCGTCTTCTATTTACAAGAGGATATCTAGAAAGGGGAGAGAGAGACTGGCAGAAGAGCTGACAGTGAATTTGATGGTGGAATAGCTCCAGGAGAAGATGGTGTATGCCCCTAGATGTTGAAGGCGGAGAGAACTGGAGACACCTCTATCCTCCAACGCATCCTGCAGGACATATGGAACCAGGAGACAACCCCAGTTGACTGGATAACTGGTACCCATCATCAAATTGCCGAAGAAAGGAGATCTAGGAGAATGCAACAATTGGCGAGGCATAATCCCCCCCCACTATCACCTCACCAGCAAAAGTCTTCAGCCGAATCTTACTGCAGCGCATAAAGACAGCAGTGGATGCCCTACTTCGTCAAGAGCAGGCAGGATTTAGAGAGGGGAGATCATGCATTGATCACATTTTCGTCTTACGCAGATCCTCGAGCAGTCCCCTATGAATGGAATAGCCCACTTTACGTGGTTTTCATCGATTTCGAGAAAGCCTTTGATAGTTTACACCACGCTTCTCTCTGAAAGATCCTGCGACACTACGGCACTCCCCAGAAACTAGTCAACATCATCCAGTCCCTGTATGAGAGCTTTGAGTGTCGCACTCATCCACAATAACCAGTTGACGGAACCATTCAAGGGTGGACACCGGAGTGAAAACAAGACAGCATACTGTCACCGATCTCTTCTCCCCGGCCATCGACTGGTTGATGCGAAAACGGTCACCCAGGGAAAGCAACAGGGGATCCGTGTGGACGTTGACCTCAGTCTTGGAGGACATTGACTATGCACACAACCTGTTACTGCTGTCACACAAGCATCAGGACGCCCAGCAATATGAAGACAGAAAGCCTCAGCGGGATAGCCGGCACGATTGGGCTGAAGGTCACGAGAGGAAGACGTAGGTCATGAGAATAAATGCCACAAACACAACAACCCCATCACCGCTAACGGCCAAACCACTTGATGATGTTCAGGAATTTGTATTCCTGGGCAGCAAGATGACCACAGACGGCGACTGCAACCAGGAGATCAACGCCAGAATCAGCAAAGCCAACCAAGCCTTTGCAATGCTCAGGCCCATCTGGAGATCCACCGTTCCTCAGCATCCAAACAAAGACTCGACTCTCCAAGAGCAATGTCCTCAGCGTCCTCCTGTATGGCTCAGAGTGCTGGAAAAACGACGTTGCCATTGAGAAAAAGCTGGAGTTTTCCAGAAACAAGTGTCTGCGACGTATCCTCAGGATCTTCTGGCCGAACATCATCTCAAACGATGAACTGGGGACTAGAAAAGGAGTATCCACCAATACAGGACACCCATCCAGGCGCCGTCGATGGAGAGAGCATGTCTGTCGCATGCCACCCAGGTCACTCCCCCAGAGCAGCCTTGCGCTGGAGATCCCCCAAGGTAAAAGAAAACGGTACGAAGAAAACGACCGGGGACGACCGAAGGAAACCTGGCGCAGAGACAATAGAAAGGGAGCTGAAATACAAAAGGACTGACTCTCAGCACAGCCTCAGAGCAGCCGCAGACAGAGCCAGCTGGAGATCTCTTGCTGTAGCCTCAAGCGCCAGCACGGCACGGAGAGGACTGAGAGAGGATGGACTGTTGTAATGTACTGAGTGAATGTGTCAAGACTATGCAACTCTCCCGACCAGAAGAATCTATATATATATATATATTATATATATTGAATGATAACAAAGCTTGCTTCTTATGTTTAGATTGTAGAAATAAGGGGTGATAAGCCTTCATATCTGCAGTGTGATAGATGATTCTGCCTAACTGACAGTATGTGCTTGAGTGGGTGAATGGGGAATAATATATGCTTCTCAAAGTGAACCTTCAGCAAGCTTATGGTCTCCGAAAGTGGGAGGGACATTCTCAATGGGGAGGAAGCTTCATAACATATAACTCTCTGGTAAGATACCGAGTATTTCGAAACGTGATTGTTTCTCCTCAGTGACCGCGGAACGTGGTAATTGATTGACTCTGCCTTTTCCATTTAAGAAGAATGCTATACCAGAAAAAGGCTGGTGTGCAATACCGTAGTATGGTTTGTTGAGGTTTCAAAAAAACTAACCAAAGTGCCAAAAAAAAGGTGCAGCTAAGAAGCAAAAGAAATCATGAAAGAGCAAAACAAGCTTACATTTTGTTGTGTGAAAAGTAGAAAATATAAAAAAGATAACTCTTAAGACACAAGAGGCTCGAGGGACCAGTTCTGGGACATGAATCCGCAAGCGGGACTAAATTACAATAAACTGATAATTCAAAGGTAAGTACCGACCCCCATTCACAAAGTACAGGAGCGCTGGGTGTTGCAATATTAAATTTCTTGCAAGTATGCAACACAAGGCGGCATCGTAGTTGCTGGAATGGTGCTCGGTACCTATCCTTGGAATTTATAGTTAATTGTGTGTTGTTATATCTTAGAATATATTATATTAGATACGATAATTACTATATATATATACATATATATATTGTTAAAACTTTG
>JADBJO010016404.1:0-40603 GCA_016801955.1 Conus betulinus | reverse complement strand
GCTATGCGGGAAAATTTAAAAACGAACAATCTGCAGGCACCTGATTATTCAATGGGAATTGTTGAAAAATTTGGTGGAAGCTCAAGGTTGTTTGATTTTTACTAGCTTTTTTCAATAGGATTTTTGATGATGGGTATTCTTCCCAGAAACTGGAAAAGAATCTGTAACCTTGCCAATATTCAAGAAAGGCGATGTAATATATTCCTAATATGTATAGAGGTATCTCTTTAGTTGACGTTAGTAGTAAATTATACAGCACTGTTATTAACAATAGATTACGGGAGTGGTTTGAATGTCATAATATTACCGGAGAACATCAAGCTGGGTTCAAAAAGGGTTACTCTACTGTCGATCATATTTTTTCACTCTCCTCGCGTTTGTCAGAGACAGATAACATTTCTTTTAAATCGTAAACTTTACGTTGCGTTTTATGACTTTGAAAAAAAACAAAAGCCGGACTCCATAAAGCAGCGTCTATGGAGACGTCCCACTTACGTAAAATGGTCGTTCCGTTTGTCAAGGGGAAATTATTCAATGATGAGCTATGTACCAAAGTTGTTTCCCCCAACAAGGTTAGATACCTGTTTTTCCCCCAGTCTTTTCAGATTACATTAATGTGTTGCGGGAGTTAATGCAAGGTGTGTCGTTCGTCCTTATATCTTTCAATTTTCATTAATGAGCTTGCCATTGAGGTAATTAATAACGGCCTGCCTTCTCTTTTTGTTCCTTTCCCCCCTGCCCTTCCTTCCTGTGTTTGTTAATTGTATTTGTTCTCTCTTTTCTCTTTCCCTGTTTTTTTTTTGACCATTTATCAAAACTTGTTTTCCTTTCCCCTTCCCCCCTTTCCCTTCCTCTTTTTCCCTCCTTCCCCCCCTTCTATCTCACCTTTTACTCTTCCCCCCCCATTGTCCTTTTTTTCTCCCTTTTTCGACTTTCCTTTTTTCCCGCCTACTTCTCCCGCCTGCCTTCCTCTTTCCTTTTCCTTTTCTTGTTCTGTCCTTTACTTGGGACTTTTTCTCACCCCCCCTTTTCCCCCTTTTCCCCCTTGCATGTCCCTTCCCCCTCTCCTCTTTTTCTCCCCTCTTTTCCTTTTGACTCCTAATTCCTCCCTTTGTTATTCTCCCCCCCTCTCCTTCCCCTCCTTCCTTTTAGGGGGCTTTTTTTTCATCTCTTTTTTTGGGGTTTTCTCTTCTTTCCAGTTGTGTTTCTTGTCCTCTCCCCTCACTTTTCACTTCTTCCTTTTCCCTCTTTAGGGCGTCGTCTTACTTCCCTGCTTGTATCTCTTCCGGTGTTTCTGAAATTTAGGACTCATTACTTAAGATATAGGAAACATACACAAGCTGACTTGCTTTGTCCTTTGTGTATGCAAGGTGAGGAAAATGAAATACATTTTATGTTCCTTTGCCCCCAGCTTTAGAAGATCTTCGCCAAAAAATTTATCCCACAGAAATATTATAAGCGCCCGTGTTATGTTTCGATTACAGTTACTACTAAGCTCTAACAGTTATAAGATAATTAGGAATTTAGGTATGTTTTTGTGTAAGGCGTCTAAGATTAGAGAAATAATGACGTATTAGTTGATTGTTCTTATTGGTATATTGGTTTCTTGTTTTCGTGACTAGTGTGATTTCGTTTACTAACATTATAATGTGAATGATTGTGGCTCATTCCCCTTCAAATGGGCCGATGGCCTTTACGGAATAAAAAAAAAAATCTGAAGTCTCTCGCTCTCTATATCTCTCTCTCTCTCTCTCTCTCTCTCTCTCTCTCTCTCTCAGCCCAGTTCCATGATGCATACTATACATACTATACATGCCAACTTTGCAGGGAGGGGGGACAGAGTGAAGTGCATGTTGGTTACGTTGCCCTGTCTTACAGAAATGAAGAGATCAGTCTATACCATTAGGGTATTATTTTGTCCAAAATCATTTCAGATCAGCCTTTCTTTTGGCATGTACTCATACAGAGACAGAAATGTGTCTATGTTTTTATTTCAGTCATTCAATGCGGTCTCCTGTGTGAACATAGAGCAGACTCTGAACCTGTCTTGGTTATGTCTGTGTGCAGTTTCATGTGATGCTTCTGTGGTTGTATTTTTCTTGCACCCCCTTCATGAAGGGCAATGGCCTAGACAGAAGAATGAACTATCTTATTTTAACTTACCTGTGCGAAAGCATAGTCAGAATTGTTCCCTGCATGGTGAAGCAGAAAAGCCTTACTGAGCAACACGGGGTGCAAGTGTACGCCCTATGTGTCTCCGAGAGCTATTCTGAGAGAGAGACCACCGATTCTTGTGTCACATTTTTGCAGTAATTTACCCCTTCTGAATATCTCCCCCCCCCCCCCCCCCCCCCCCCCCCCCATTCCCCTCTAGGCCCAAACACCAAAACCCAAGCGTTGCGTTGAAAACCACCAACCCAGTATATACCTCCTCCGTGTTAGGCTGCCAAACATGGTGCGTTGTTTTGCAGTTCCATATATGCACGACCAAAAAATGTGGATGTGTATCTCTATACAGCTCCTTTCCGTCAATACATGGTCTCTTAAGAGGGTAAATATGGGCATTGCGTCTGTTTTGTCTCCGTTCTCTGTCTGTCTGTCCCTCTCTTTTCCTTTCTCTCATTCTTCGTCTTCTCCCCCTCCCCCCCCCCCCCCCCCCCCCCCCCCCCCACCTTCCTCTCTCTCTCTCTCTCTCTCTCTTCTCTCCACACAACACAAACACACACACACACAAACACACAGACAGAGAAAGAAATATATTAGGTAGTCTTAGGTTGTCTGTACTTTGTCACACAAGGAAAATTAGTCATATCATCGAAAGGGATCGTGGGGATCTTTCAGTTCAACATGTGATTTTGATTGTGAACTAACGAAACCCCTTTTTGATGGTGTTATACCAAGTGCTGACACTGGGCATGTTAATGTGTTTGACTTTTTAGATTCGTTTGCCAGTTGTTTCTCTTGTTAAATTAACGAGACACCTTTTGGAAAGTCCATTAAGGAACATTTTTATAATCATAATCGTAAGTTAGATTACTTTAGTTATTTTTTCTCTAATTTTTCATAGTTACTGTCCTATAATTCATCTATATCTTTATTTTTGTTCTATGTAACCACATCGTCCTCTTCTCTTCTTTTATGATAAGACGTCTGCAATCACCTATAGGTTGTGTGACCAGACGAAAAAAACAGAACAGAATCCTCCTACCACACACACACACACACACACACACACAACACACACACCAATATATATTATTGGGGGACTATAGGTTTGATACAGTTACTTATTCACAACTTGAGTATCACATTTAATTGCTTTTGTGGCCTTTTGTTTTGTGATCCAGAGAGAGAGAGAGAGGGAGAGGAGAAGAGACGGCCCCGAGCACTGAGAGAGAGAATTCCTCAGAGAGAATAAATATATATGAATATATCATTGAGCACTGTAGGCCTGAAAGGTTACCTCTGCCGTAGTTGCTTCTTATTTGTGGTCGTGTCATGATTTGTTGCCCCTGTGAAAAGCTTGTCTGACAAATCTCTTACCCAGTTAGACCTCCAAATTCGTGGAGTAGCCTACTACTAATACTACTTCTACTACTATTTCTATTACTACTATACTACTCACACGAGAGAGGCGAGAGAGAGAGACCGAGCGAGTTTTTAGGCGGAGAGAGAGAGAGAGAGAGAGAGAGAGATGAGAGAGGAGGGAGAGGAGAGAGAGAGATGAGGAGAGAGAGGAGAGTTGAGAGAGAGAATAAACAAACGCACGCAGCAGATCCACCAACGCTCACCGCCGATGGGGCTAGGGTGGTGATAGGGAGAACAGTAGGCACCATTCGCGCGGGCTTCTCTGGTTCCCCCGCGCGATTGGTCGAAGTGCGCGTGGTTGGTAGCGCTGTGAAAGGACAATCACTCCCGTTTCATAATGTCCAGGCAGAGACGTTCGGCGCTTCAAAGCCGAAGGGGAAAAACAAAGTACTGATCACGTTGCTTAAAGTGGCGTATTCTAGCGTGTGACAGCACCCAATATGCGATTTTTTGCGACAGTCCCCTCCCCTCTCCGCCCCATGCTTGACAAAGTTCTAGACTTTGAATCGGTTTTGTCACACGAAATGCCGAAAATGGTAAGTTTTGCTTTTCCATCATACTAGCATGCGTGCCGGTCTAAAGAGATGATATAGATGAGGGACGTGCAAAAAAAAAAAAAAAAGAGAGGAGAGAAGAAGAGAAGAAGAAGAAGAAGAAGAAGAAAATTAAAAAGAAAGATAAGAAAAAGAAGAAATGAAGGGAGAAAGAAAGAAAAAACGAAACAACAAAAAAGTATATATCATTACTTCTTCTTCCTTTGTTCGACCAACATCATTTTGCTGATGGTCTTGTCGTATTTGGGGAGATTGCCCGAGATTGCGATGTTGTGAGGATTTGGAAAAAAAAAAAAAAAAAAAAAAAGCAGGGCAGGAGGGGGGGGGGGGGGGGGGGGGGGGGGTTGGGAATAGTGGTAAAGGAGGAGGGTAAGGGGGGAGGGTTGGGGGTCATTTATGTGCCGTCAAATGTAGAACTAAAAATGAGTAAAACAGCATGCATGACAAAGACCACAAAAAAATGAAAAAAAAAACAAAAAAAAAAAAAAAAAATGCGATTTACAGATAGACATCTCAGATGAAAGGTTTTGATTCAGTAAGTGAATACTGGCCCTTGTAAAAAACTACTTTTAAATGCACCCTCTTCTTCTCTTCTTCTTCTTCTTCTTCTTGGTTTGAGCAGCCACAATCAATTGCTGACTTCTTTTTTTTTTTTTTTTTGTTGGCTTTGCTTGGGCGGCTGGGGGGAGGGTGGGGGGAGGGGGGGGGGTGGGGGGGTGGCGGGGGGTGGGGGGGGGGGGGGGGGGGGGGTGGGGGGGGAGGGGGGGGGGCACAAATGAAGGGCCAGGGGAACGTGGGGGGGGGGGGGAAGGAAAGGGGGGTGCCGTCCCCGAACACTAACGTCCTGGTGGTTTGAAACGTTCTGGTGGGGTTTGAAAAATCGAAGGGAAACCAAAAAATAAAAAAATGATGTTGGCCGGGACCCACAAATCGCCATGCCAGCAGAAACAAAAGACAGGACAAAGAACACAACAACCAACAGGAGAGAAGGAAGGGGGCAAGTGCATATTTATAACACTAAACCAAAGCGAGGGGGGGGGGGGGGGGGGAGGGGGGGGAGGGGGGGACTGGGGGGACAGGGGGAGGAGGGGGTGGTTCTATGGTACTGCTGGTTGGTTGGTTTGCTACTCTCCTCTTGACAGCTGTGAGTTGCCAAGAGTGGCAGTAGCTGTAGCTTCCCCTCAGCTTCTTCGGCGGTAAGGATGTGAAGACAGACAGACAGTGGTCCCCTACTTAGAAAGCAGGAGCAAGATGAGAGAGAGAGAGAGTGGGGGGGGGGAGGGGGGGGGGAGTGGGAGGAGAGAGAGAAGGGGGGTGTGGGGGGGGGGGGGGGAAGGAGAGGGGGGGAGAACAAAAACATATAGAACAGGGGAAGTCACGCTGACTCTGTCAGGGACAGGGAGGGGCCGAGGAAGGCTCTTGCTTACACAGACAAAACAAGTGGTTTACAATTTGTCTCACTGTTTTAATTTTGTCTCACTAAACAAATTGAATTCAACAATCAACCACTGATTTATTTAACCAGAGCACAACAATGAATTTTGAGTCAAAAGATTTTCAAAACCAAAATTGAGGTTAACATCAAACATTAAAGAAATCATCCACAGGAGTCCAGCCCAACATAAACATCATCCCATCCCTGAGGTTCCACAGGTATATTGAGATGGGTAGCAGAGTATTGGTGTCTGCAGACTAGACCAGGGACAACTTTGGGTGTAGGGTAAATGAGGGTAATTGGGCAAAATTGGAGGCCGGCAAGGGTAAGGGGAAAAATAAAATTGTGGCAAGAAAAATGACGAAGTCAAAAGAAAAAGGTCGGCCCCTTGAATTAAAAAGACCACTCTGCCAACTTTGTTTTTCCCTCTTTGTTTTTTCCTCTAGAGAGACGAGGTGTCTCCCTCTCTCTCTCAGCCGGTCAAAATGTGCAGGTACTTGCTATGTCAAGGAACAGGAAACAGGATGTCAAACTTGTCAGGAAACAGGAAGTAGGTTGGGGAACTTGATTATCATTTCCCTTAATTAATTAATTTCAACCCCCAAAATAATTACCTCTAGTAACTTTACCAACAAGATTTTTTGTATACAAAGAAGAAAATAGTAAACTAGAACCAAATCAAAAATACATTATCTTCAATTCCACAACCTTTGTTTTGCCACTCAAGGGGAACAACTCTCCAAAAGCAACTTCTTAACAAGAGACTAAAATTGCGGTTACTTCCCTTGAACTGTGCTTGTGTAGACCAGTCCTCTGTCATGCTGTCTACAGACGTTCCAGCCCCTGATGGTCCATGGGAAGGAGGAGAAGCGTCTCTAGCCTGTCCTGCACTGTATTTGTTTATACTGCTGGTCATAGCCTCTTCTCTTGCGGCATGGCACTGACTGCAGCTTGCTGTGGTTTACTTGGACCTTGCCAGTGCGAAATCTTCCGCAACATGCTGATCCTTGCCTTCTTCCTGCGGTCCTGAAGTGATCTATTTACGCTAAAACTGCTTAGTAGTAATCAAAAAAAAAAATTAACACACTTTCTGTAAAAAAAAAAAAAAAATGTTTACAAAATTTCTGTAAAAGCTGGGTAGGTGGGGTGAGGGTGCATTCTTTCGTTTTCACCTGCCATCTCACTGCTGAAGTTTCTTCCCCGATGGTGAACACCCGACATGGCACTAAGTATGGTCAAATACGTTTTTCTAACATAAATTACTTTCAAGCCTGATTCTCTGCATATATTGCCGCAAGTTCAAGCCTTCTATCCGTCCCCCCCCCCCCCCCCCCCCCCCCCCCTGAGCACTATGATAGCAAAATGGCTCTACAAGAAGAAAGAATGAACGTAAGGTGAATGCAGGAAGAAGAGAAAACTAAAAGACAGGAGTTAAAGACAAAAGAGATAGAGGAGACTAAAAGTGAGGAGTTAGAAATAAAAGAGACGGAGGAAATCAAAAGAGCACAAGAGATAGAGGAAACTAAAAAAGCACATTAGAGATGGAAGAAACTAAAAGAACAGAGTTACAAGTTTCTCGCCAGAGTGTAATTTCTGGTCAGGACAGTGAAAATCAGGGTGCTAGGGTACCCAGGTCTAATGCCCCTTGTCCTACCTTTCTGAAATTACCTCCCTTTAAAGAAAGGGACAGATAATATTGATAGCAATCTTTTCCGCTTTAAAACCCATGCCCGTTCTCTAGGCTGGTCAGAAAATTTATGGGTTACTTACCTGTCTGCGTTAGTTGAAGGTTGACCCTAACTCTTTATCACAGTCTTGCAGAAAATAACATGGTTTCTACGAGCTTCTGAAGGAGAGTTGTTTGAAGGGGGGCAGAGGAAATGAGCAAAAATGAGAAAGGAGGTTTAAACAAATAAACTGAAAGAGTGTGGTTGAGGCAGGGAGAGAACTGAAGCATTGAAGAATGAAATATATAGAACAGAACAAACAGTTGAGGGGAAAAAATAGAAATATGTAGGACAATGAAAATTTAGGGGGTTGTTTTGGGGGGAGGGGGGGGGGGGGGGGGGCAAGGAGATTAAAGAGAGAAGGAGAGAGGATGAGAGTATAAACTGAAATGAATGAAACTGAAATAACTGTCTCCAGAAATAAGTAATGGGCTTTTTTGTGCTCACGTATTAATAAAAGCCAGATTGTAAGAGGTTTTACACTATCAGGACAAAGTGTGTTGGAGTATACAACATGTTCACACATGGCAAACAACTAATTTGCAGCCACAAGTAATAGGGGCGCCAAGAGTCTCTCTCTCTCTCTCTCTCTCTCGATCCCAGCCTTCCTCTATTTCTCTCTCTCTTGATCCCAGCCTCCATCTTCTCTCTTTCTGTCTTTGTATCTCTCACTTTCCCAGCCTCTCTCTCTCACTCTCTCCTTCCACAGGGCAAAATTGTCAGTTTGTCAATCAAGGTTCAGACTGCTCTCTTTTTGTGATGATTTCGCCCTTTATGCATCTGGGAAATCATTTGCTGGTGTACAGCGCCAACTCCAGTTGTGTGTTTATAAAATCCAACAGTGGGCAGTCGAAAATGGGTTCAAGTTTTCATCAGTTAAAAACAGAGTGCATCCACTTCACAATTTCAGACAACTTTTTCCACCACCAGAAATTTTCATAGATAAGGCTCAAATTCCTGCTGTCACAGAAGCCAAATTTTGGGTGTTACCTTTGACCAAAAGTTAAATTTTAAAGCCCATATTCAGAAGTTGAAAAACATCGTGCCTCAAAGCCATGAATATCCTCCGTGTAGTGGCTCATACGGATTGGGGTGCAGACAAACGCACACTTCTCCATCTTTACAGGGCGTTAGTTCGATCCAAGTTGGACTACGGCAGCATCATTTACGGCGCCGCTAGAGCCTCGTATCTAAAAGTCCTAGACCCAGTTCACCATCAGGGTCTTCGTCTCTGTCTTGGAGCATTCCGCACCACCCCTGTGTACAGCCTGTACGCAGAGGCAGGTGAGCCCTCACTGTCCAACCGCAGGCTGAAACTGTCTTTGAACTATATATCAGACTGCTCTCGAAACGGAGAACCCTGCCTATGACTGTGTCTTTGACCCTCAGTTCCAAAGCAAATTCGAAAAGAACCCTAACTGTATTCCACCGTTTGGTCTTTCGTATGCAGCCTCACGCGCGGAATGCAGGTCTAGACCTAGGAGTTGTGTCCGATTTTTCTAAGTTTCCAGATCAACCTCCGTGGACCTTTTCACACCAGAGATCCGTTTTGATCTTGCAGCTTTTCGCAAACAATGTACCAGCTCTCTGGCATACAAGGCGTTGTATGCTGACCTTTGTTCAGAATTCCCATCCTATCAGAAAATTTTCACTGACGGTTCCAAGTCTGAAGATGGAGTGGCCTGTGCAGCCTATTGCCCTGGTGCTCCTTCTCAAATACGGTTGGAACATATTCATTCAGACGCTTCTGCTTACTCTGCTGAACTTACAGCTCTGGTTCTGGCACTGAGGATAATCTCACAGTCTACGAAGAGGGACTTTCTGGTTCTGTCGGATTCACTGTCAGCTTTGGAGGCCATAGCTGGCCGAAAACTTCAGCATCCCGAACTCTTACACTTTTTTTAACTTTTGACCAAGTTGAAAGTGGAGGGTTACAATATTATTCTGGCTTGGGTTCCCGGTCATGTTGGCATCGGAGGGAATGAAATGGTTGATCGTTTGGCCAAGAATGCCACAAGAGAGAATCTGTCAAACACACCTATCCCCTGCTCAGATCTGAAACCCAAAATTAACGATTATGTCAGAGACCTCTGGCAGGAGGATTGGAATACACAGACGGATAACAAAACTCTTTCAGATCCGTCCAAACCTAAAGGAGTTCCTCCCATCTTCGTCTGGTGGTCGTAAAAGAAGAAAAAAACAGTTCTGTGCCGGCTGCACACTGGCCATTCGTATTTTTTACCATTCGTACCTTTTAAAGGGTGAAGAAGCTCCATGGTGCATTCCATGTCATGTTCCACTCACAATGAAACATATTCTTTTAGAGTGTTGGGACTTGCATGATGTGAGACACAAACATTTTACAGCAGATTCCATGAAAATCTTGTTCAGAGACGTTCCGCCTGACACGATCTTTGAGTTCTTGAAAGAGATTAACATTTTTCATCGGATCTGAGATTTTACAGTGGAAAGATTTTTAACAAACTTTTGGATGTGTTTTTTGGACGTATTTTAAAGAATTGTGTGAATGACTGCCTTGTGAGTTGTTTTTAACGTGGTGACGGCCCTGGTGTGGCCCTTTGCGGTCGGCTGGGCTGTGGGCAAACATTGTCTTATCTTATTCAACGTGTTGGTTTTTAATCCTAGGATAGGTTCTTTTAATCTGTTTTTAATGGGTTGGGAGAGGTTTTGCTTTTAATCTTTTTTTAACATATATACGTGGTAGTTTGGAACGTGGTGACAGTCCTGAGATAACCTCTGCTGTTGACGGGACTATAATTTTAATCTTAATCTATCATGGGTACAGGAAGTAATGATAGTTCACAGCTCTGTGCAAGTCAGTGTTCGACCATGGTAAGAGCCAGCAATGATAGTTTGGAGTTAAGTGATGTCCCTATCTCACCATGGGTACAGCTGGAAGTGACAGTATGGAGTTTTGTGCATGTTACAGTTTCATGCGTTTGGGAGCAAAAAACGTAAGACAGAACCCAGACAGACAGCAAGCCTGCAGCCCTAGCAGTGCAGCATGACCACAGCAAAGCACCACAGGCCAACACGTGCAGCCAGAGAAAAAAAGCTACAAGCGGTTAGTCTAACCATTCATACAGCAAGGCACCACAGGCCAACACGTGTAGCCAGAGAAAAAGCCTATACATGGCCAGTCTAACCATTCACAGCAGCAAGGCACCACACGCCAACACGTGCAGCCAGAGAAAAAGCCTATAAGTGGCCAGTCTGACGATTCACACAGCAAGGCACCACACGCCAGCATGTGCAGCCAGAGAAAAAGCCTACAAGCGGCCAGTCTAACCATTCACACAGCAAGGCACCACACGCCAACACGTGCAGCCAGAGAAAAAGCCAGCAAGTAGCCAGTCTAACCATTCACACAGCAAGGCACCACATGCCAACGCATGCAGCCAGAGAAAAAGCCTACAAGCGGCCAGTCTAACCATCCACACAGCAAGCTAGAAAATGAAAAGAATGGCAGGCGCTCCGCATTTCACTACAGGGGAAACAATCTGAAGAAAAGCAGAGGAAAGATACTGAGCACACCAGCAGCATCAAATTCAAAGAAGAAAAAGGAGGAGAATGAAAAACAGAGAGGGAAGAAAGCATCAGGAATCATGTCCATCAGTCACACGATAGAAGAGAAGTGCGGTACAAAATTCACATTAACTGCATCTCCACTATATTGCAGGCAGTTAAAACTCTGATCTATGGGAGGGACGTTGGGCCCCGGGGGGGGGGGGGGGGGGGGGGGGGGTGGGTGAATTGTTTGAAGTAAGATGACCAGATATTGCTCTGATTTTGAGTTATGAAATGACTGTGTGTTGACATAGATTTGCACTGTAAAATGCCTCACAGATGAGTTGAATTTTGAAAGTGTAAAACAAGCCCTTGATGCTTACCAAATTTACACTGGGACACCAAGTGAAGCAGATATGTGTATGTCCCATTCCTTACTATTGAGTTTAACTTGAATTGCAAAATGGCTTGTCAGCTTCATTTGAAAGAGTGAAATGACTTGGTATTCTTTTCATTGAAATTTCTCACTGTTTGACATGAATTTGGACTGTCTATAACTCTGTACTGTTTCCCTCTGGTTGGCCTAAGGTCTGATATCTGTGTTATCACTGTGTGTTACAGCTCCTGGAAGGGCCGCCTCCAGCCAAGAGCACGCAGGGCACACGCCACCGAGGCGCGGACTGTCTCGGAGGATCCGTTTTTCTCCATACAGGAGGTCTCACCCACCCGTCATTGCCGGTCTGTCTGCCCAGGCCTGTAGAGCAGGTCCCCCCCAGGCTGCTGCCATAGGGTTAGAGGGTATGTTAGGCACAGACAGACAACTACACAACCCTGCTCAACACAGCCCAGACAGACAATCAGATGACAGTGATGAGTACTTTACAGCCTCAGACACATCATTCACAGACACATCACCAGGCTTTGAATCGGCGCTGGAGGCCAGTCCCCGAGGATGCCCAATACTTTTCATTCACTAGTAGTGATAGGTCTCCCCGGCAGCAGCCTGCCTCCCCTGACATTAGCTTAGAGTTAAGTGAGGGGAAATGTAGATCAGGTTAGGGGGTTGGGGGTAGAAGGGATGGAGGGGGTAGAGGATGAGGAAAGGAAGGGTGTGGTAGAGGATGAGGAAGGGAGGGGTGTGATAGAGGATGGGGAAGGGAGGGGTATGGTAGAGGGTGGGGAAGGGAGGGGAGGAGTAGAGGGTGGGGAAGGGAGGGGTATGGTAGAGGGTGGGGAAGGGAGGGGAGGAGTAGAGGGTGGGGAAGGGAGGGGTATGGTAGAGGGTGGGGAAGGGAGGGGTGTGGTAAGGATGAGGAAGGGAGGCGTGTGGTAGAGGATGAGGAAGGGAGGGGTGTGGTAGAGGATGAGGAAGGGAGGGTGTGGTAGAGGGTGGGGAAGGGAGGGGTGTGGTAGAGGGTGGGGAAGGGAGGGGTGTGGTAGAGGGTGGGGAAGGGAAGGGTGTGGTAGAGGGGGGGGAAGGGAGGGGTGTGGTAGAGGGTGGGGAAGGGAGGGGTGTGGTAGAGGGTGGGGAAGGGAAGGGTGTGGTAGAGGGTGGGGAAGGGAGGGGTGTGGTAGAGGATGAGGAAGGGAGGGAGGGTGTGGTAGAGGGTGGGGGGAAGGGGGGGGGTGTGGTAGAGGGTGGGGAAGGGAGGGGTTGTGGTAGAGGGTGGGGAAGGGAGGGGTGTGGTAGAGGATGAGGAAGGGAGAGGTGTAGTAGATGATGGGGGAAGGGAGGGGTGTGTGGAGGGGGTGGGGAAGGGAGAGGTATGGTTGATGATGGGGAAGGGAGGGGAGGAGTAGAGGGTGGGGAAGGGAGGGGTGTAGAGGGTGGGGAAGGGAGGGGTGTAGTAGAGGGTGGGGAAGGGAGGGGTGTGGTAGAGGGTGGGGAAGGGAGGGGTGTGGTGTAGAGGATGGGAAAGGGAGGGGAGGAGTAGAGGGTGGGGAAGGGAGAGGTATGGTAGAGATGATGGGGAAGGGAGGGGGAGGAGAGGAGTAGAGGGTGGGGAAGGGAGGGGTGTAGTAGAGGGTGGGGAAGGGAGGGGTGTAGTAGAGGGTGGGGGGAAGGGAGGGGTGTGGTAGAGGGTGGGGAAGGGAGGGGTGTGGTAGAGGATGGGAAAGGGAGGGGAGGAGTAGAGGGTGGGGAAGGGAGGGGTGGGATAGTGGATGGGAAAGGGAGGGATGCAGTAGAGGGTGGGGAAGGGAGGGGTGCAGTAGAGGGTGGGGAAGGGAGGGGTGTAGTAGAGGGTGGGGAAGGGAGGGGTGGGGTAGAGGGTGGGGAAGGGAGGGGTGGGGGCAGAGGAGAGGAAAGAGGAGGGAGGGTTAAGGCGCTCCACCAGGATCCCACGCCAGCCAGACAGGTACCAGTCCATAGACGTTAGAACAGATGGGTACCTGCGGCAACTGGAGCGCCGCAGGAGGAGGAGGAGGCGCTGAATGGGCAGATGGAGCGTGTTAGATGGGTAGTAGGGCCTAGGGCTGTAGGGAAAGTGGAGAGGAAGGGCAGTAGAAGATAGGATCAGAAAGAGAGGTAGCAGAGTGTTAAGAGGGACAGAGTTGTTTGGGTTACATGGAGTAAGAAAGAGTGGTAGCAGAATGAGTTGTTGGGTTAGATAGAGTAAGAAAGAGAGGCAGCAGAATGTTTAGAGGGATAGAGCTGTTGGGTTTAGCTATTATTAGAGGGTATAAAGATTGTTTTTCTAAGTGTGTACGTTCTTACTGAAAGAGATGAATACATAGGTAAATAGGGAAGAACACAGATAGGTAAATAGATAAGGACTTAGATAACCTGTTGCTGCCATGCAAAGCTCAGACTTATTTTTCTCTTTCTGTAAGTATGAAGAATGACTAAAGTAGGGGCAAATGATTGACCGGGGCTGTGCCAGTTGGGGGTTATCCCCCTGAGCGCTTCGCCTGCTGGAGTGGCCTGGTCTTGATGCCCTGAACAGAGTCGAGTTTAATCTGGTAAAATAAGGAATGTCTTCTTTTGTAGTGTGCAGCAACAGATAAAAACTAAAAGATGAAAAAAGAATAAAAATCAAACTGTTAGCAATGGCCTGGGCAGTTAGTGAAAGTAAATGTAACATCATTCATTAGCTGTAGCTTAGGGTTAGAGTAGGAAGACCGGCAATGCCAGCATGGACCCCGGCATGCCACTTCTCCATTCTTTGTCATGGTCTTTATTTGTCATTCTTTGAAAATTACAAGACTATGATTTTGCATTGCATGTTTAGCCTCTTTTGACCTGGCATGCCTGGGCATGTAAATATTATTTGATTAACTTTTTATTATCGTTCTTGTATATTAGTTTTGTGTCTTTTCTTTCTGGTTTTGTGTTGGATGTGTGTGGTGTGTGTGGGGGGGGGGGGGGGAGTGTGGTTTTCTGAAATATTTCAGTGCTTTTTTTAACTCTGTTTGCCATGTTACTTAGAAACAGCTATGAAAATCCCATTCCCCCCCCCCCCCCCCCCCCCCCGTAGCTCATCTCTCTTTGTCTCACCTGTTTCATCTCTTGCCCCTCCCCCTCCTCTCCTATTCTTTTCTCTCATTCTGCCCACATTTCCACTTCTTTACTTTAAGTTTAACCCTCACTTGGAATATATTCTGTTCAAACCTGACCATTCATCTTTATTCTACTCCTAATCCTCTTCTCGCTTCACTCACCACTTGTCTCTTTCCACTCAATGTTCTGGTTCCCCTGACTCCTGCTTCCACAGTTTCTGTTCTTTTTCTTCTGTTAGAGGGGCATGCGCCTATACCTTCTCCCCACCTCTGCACATTTGCATCTAACTCTGGCATCTTTCCACTAATTTGTAGTGTTACTACTTTTATTATTGCGCCCTCTGTCTCTGTCACTTTCCTTTGAACATGTGTTGAATTTCACCCCTACTACCATCGCTTCTCACCCCTAACCTTTCTTTTTCAGCTACCATTCTTTTTCCTATACCACCTGTGTCCCATTTCTAACACTTCTTTTGCCTACATTTGAAGAGCAGTGATAATAGGAATGCGCCCACCCTTTTCCTGTTCCCACCTGCACTTTTCTTCATAATTTTGTCTTCCCATTCCCACTAACACAGTTTTCCACCCGCAACCACACACATTCCTTCAGCATAGTTTCCTGAATCACATAACTTAAATCAATTTCTTTTTTTTTTCTCTTTTTTTAAGACTGAAAAAGGATATCACACGTTTTTCGTTTGCATTTATTTTCTTTTTATCCTTTTTCACTCTTTCATGTTTTTTGATTGAAAAAATCTGATTATTTGCTTTCCCATTTGACCATTCCCTTCACAATTACAGGTGTGTGTTGCTACCCTATATAACCTTTCCTTTTGAAACCCTATGCCTTCCACTCACTTTGATCCCCAGCTATGTTCCTTACCTTCCATAGTATTCCAAAGATGTGGATAGGAAAATTGATGCCACAGCCCTGTCCTATGATGGACTTGACTCCTTCCTGCCCATTGTCTGATATCCCTGTGCCAGGTTGGCACTCTTTATATCTTGTTCCACATCATTTCCTCCATCTCACTTCCAGCCCTCCCTTTTCCCCTGTCACATACTATTTTCCCCTCTCTCTCTCCCCATTCTTATTTTTTACCTGTGACTTTTCACCTATCCTGAAAAATTCTAAAGACAATTTAGGAAAAAAAAAAAATTACAAAATATGAAAATGAAAAAAAAAATTAAAAAGTGACAAAATATGGAAAAAAAAAATGTTTCCTATGTTGGGTAGAAAGTTTTGGAAGTGTTGTCTTTGTCGTGTCGGTCAGTGTGTAGAGTTAAAAACAAAAAAGCAACAAAAAAAAACAACTAAAGATAATTTTTAAATGTAAAAGAAAACTTACAAAATATAAAAATGAAAAAAAAAAAAGTTTAAAAAAATAACAAACAGGAAAAAAAATTGATTACTTGTTATCATACTTTTCTGGTGGTGAGATGTGGAGAATTTTTGTGATAAGCACCACTGGGGCTTATCACCCACTGGATACAGGATTTTGAAAGGGCTGGGACAGAGGAAGGGAGGGAAAGGTTGGGGATGGACAGGTGAAGGTGTGGGGAATTTCTGCAGTTTGCAGAAAAAGGTTGTGTGTATGTGAGAGGGCATGGGAAGGCCGGTGGGGGGGGGGGGGGGGGGGGGGGCTATCAGGAGAGGCAGGCAGACAGATGAGGTGCTTATAGTGGTGAAAACATCATTGTGTGTCCTCAATGGTGATCGCCATGTTGCTATCACAGCACAGCTGAAGAATCGGGCAATTAAGAGGTGAAAACATTATTGTGTGTTCTCAATGGTAATCACCGTGTTGCTGTCAAAGCACAGCTGAAGAGAATCAGGCAATCAAGAGGTGAAAAAACATCATTGTGTGTCCTCAGTGGCAATCTCCGTGTTGCTATCACAGCACAGCTGAAGAATCAGGCAATCAAGAGGTGAAAACATCATTGTGTGTCCTCAATGGCAATCTCCGTGTTGCTATCACAGCACAGCTGAAGAATCAGGCAAATCAAGAGGTGAGAACATCATTGTGTGTCCTCAATGGCAATCTCCGTGTTGCTATCACAGCACAGCTGAAGAATCAGGCAATCAAGAGGTGAAAACATCATTGTGTGTCCTCAATGGCAATCTCCGTGTTGCTATCACAGCACAGCTGAAGAATCAGGCAATCAAGAGGTGAAAACATCATTGTGTGTCCTCAATGGCAATCTCCGTGTTGCTATCACAGCACAGCTGAAGAATCAGGCAATCAAGAGGTGAAAAACATCATTGTGTGTCCTCAGTGGCAATCTCCGTGTTGCTATCACAGCACAGCTGAAGAATCAGGCAATCAAGAGGTGAAAACATCATTGTGTGTCCTCAATGGCAATCTCCATGTTGCTATCACAGCACAGCTGAAGAATCAGGCAATCAAGAGGTGAGAACATCATTGTGTGTCCTCAGTGGCAATCTCCGTGTTGCTATCACAGCACAGCTGAAGAATCAGGCAATCAAGAGGTGAGAACATCATTGTGTGTCCTCAATGGCAATCTCCGTGTTGCTATCACAGCACAGCTGAAGAATCAGGCAATCAAGAGGTGAGAACATCATTGTGTGTCCTCAATGGCAATCTCCGTGTTGCTATCACAGCACAGCTGAAGAATCAGGCAATCAAGAGGTGAAAACATCATTGTGTGTCCTCAATGGCAATCTCCGTGTTGCTATCACAGCACAGCTGAAGAATCAGGCAATCAAGAAGTGAAAAACATCATTGTGTGTCCTCAATGGCAATCTCCGTGTTGCTATCACAGCACAGCTGAAGAATCAGGCAATCAAGAGGTGAAAACATCATTGTGTGTCCTCAATGGCAATCTCCGTGTTGCTATCACAGCACAGCTGAAGAATCAGGCAAGTAAGAGGTGAAAACATCAAGGGTGGGGTGGGGTGAAGGGTGGGGTGGGTGGGGGGGAACGGGGGGGGGGGGGGGGGGGGGGGGGGGGAGGAGGGGAGCAGGAGGTGTGTGTGTGAGAGTGTTATTCACAGGGGCAGCATTGTTGGGGACATATACTAACTCATTCTGTTTTCTGTGAAGGTGTTCCAAGACAGCTGAGGACGATCTAGGACTATTTGGAGGGCTGGTGATGAGATCAGGTAGGTGTGTGTGTGTGTGCGTGCGTGTGCATGTGTGTGTGTGTGCATGTGTGTGTGTGTGTGTGTTATTTACAAAGATATTGTTGGATTTCTGCATTACCTTTGTTGTGTTTTCTACATAGGTGTCTCAGGATGACTACAGACAGTAGACAGAGAGAAGAGCTGAATGTGAGATGAGTGTGTGCATGTGTCTATGGACATTGAGATGGGAGAGGAGGGAAGAAGGGGAAGAAAAGGGTGACAGGGAGGGGAAGGTGCATATGTGTGTGTGTGTTATTCACAGGGGCAAACATTTGGGGGGCAAATGCTAACTCACTGTGTTTTCTGTGCAGATGTCGCAGGACTGCTGAAGAAGACATTGGACCACTTGAAGGGTTGGAGATGAGGTGAAGGGTGTGGGCGTATGTACTTGTATGTGTATGCATGCCTGGTTCACTCAAAAACGAGTAGGTCACCAGCACGCATGTTAAAAAGTAAAATAAAGTGCGACTCAGCCTGTTGGCCCCTGGAGTGAAATTTGGCAACAAGGGGTCGCACACAATATTCAAAAAGTTAAAAGCAATGGCCAGATTCAGGCCTAGGTAACCATAAAATATCTGGGCAAGTTAAAATAGAAAAAACAGTCAATATGCAGATCTCAAGACTGTCGTATCAATTTGATTTTTAAATGAGACTGCATATGTGCAATATTGATGGCACTTGGCAGTGAGTTCCACAGCCGTACAGAACTAGAATAAAATGAATGTAGGTGGCTGTCAATATTTGATGCAGGTATGGCATAAGATTGACCGCCACTCCTGGTGGTACTTTTATTCAATACTAGTTCCATTGGAATATCTATTAGTTTAGCTCAGCCTTTGGAGAAGATATTAAGTTTGATGAAAGCTTTTCTCTCTTCTAAGGAAAATAGGTTACTGACGTTTCAAGCCATAGGCCCGTTGTCAAAGTGAAGAGAAGAGAAGAGGACAGTGTAGACAGGAAAGCCCATGTGAAAATTGGGTGAGAACATCTACTCTTGAGGTATGCCACACCGACACATTGGGGAATTGCTGGAAGAGTCCGTAGTTTGACCAAAGCAGTGCCGAAGAAGACTGAAGAGGAAGAAGGCATGACAAAAGAGTTGGTAGAAGGTAAGTGTTGGGTCGCAGTCCAAAGTAGCAGGTGAAACCAACAAAGGAAGATACAAAAGTTGACTGCAGGGTTCGTGGTGAAAATGAAATAAAAATAAAGTTTATAAAAACCTTTTGGTGGTAGTTGAACCCCTCGGAAAATAGGTTACGGACGTTTCAAGCCATAAACTTTATTTTTATTTCATTTTCACCACGAACCCTGCAGTCAACTTTTGTATCTTCCTTTGTTGGTTTCACCTGCTACCTTGGACTGCGACCAACACTTACCTTCTACCAACTCTTTTGTCATGCCTTCTTCCTCTTCAGTCTTCTTCGGCACTGCTTTGGTCAAACTACGGACTCTTCCAGCAATTCCCCAATGTGTCAGTGTGGCATACCTCAAGAGTAGATGTTCTCACCCAATTTTCACATGGGCTTTCCTGTCTACACTGTCCTCTTCTCTTCTCTTCACTTTGACAACGGGCCTATGGCTTGAAACGTCAGTAACCTATTTTCCAAAGGGGTTCAACTACTACCAAAAGATTTTTATAAACTTTATTTTTATTTCATTTTCACCACGAACCCTGCAGTCAACTTTTGTATCTCTCTTCTAAGGGTTGCCATTCTAATTTCCCTCATGTTCTTCCTAGTATTCCCCTTCTCTCTGATATGGTTCCCTGTTACGAACCGTGCTGCTCTCTTCTGAATCTTTTCAAGGTTATCAATGTCCTTTAGGAACTGCTGTGGATGCAAAGCTGATATTGCAGTGAGCTGGGACTAAGAAATGGTGCACCCCTCCTCCTCCTCACTCCTAGCTAAATGTTGCATAGGAGATAAACAGTGACAGCTTTGAATTCAATTTCAAGATTCAAAATGGGTCCAAAAGGTGAAAGTTCCCAAATCTAAGCAAAACTTTGAGTTTCCTGAAGAACAAAATATAACGGCCACAGAAAGGTGGGAGGGGAGGTACTGCATGGCATACAAAAGGTGTGACAGTGATAAACACACCCCCTCCTCCCCCAAATGAAAGAAGCGGACTGCAATCCATACAGTTTGGGAATACTGTTTCACGCATTTCTATGTCATGTTTGTGATTTCTGGAGAAGATAAATTTGCTGAAAAATCATGTGTCCGTTTTCTCCTGCATATCAAATAAGCATAAATTTCCACTCTGTATTGTGTGTTCAATGGTATTTTGGCTCCTAACACAAATGTGAATATATCAAGAAGTGACCCCAAGCTCAAAGGGACTTAACAATGAAGACTGCATAAGGTGTGGAAGAGGAAGGGGGCAGAAGCAGCAGAAGGGATGGTGACAACGGTAAAACTGACTGTTGGAATCAGAAGGAAATACCACAGATGAACACTGGAGGACACAGAACAGGAAAGAGTGAAACTTTGCCATTGGGACAAAGAAGTGGTGCACCCCTCTCCTCATTCCTAGCTAAATGTTACATGTACATAGGAGATCAACGGTGACAGCTTTGAATTCAAGATTCAAAATGGTCCAAAAGGTGAAAATTTGCAAATTTAAGCAAAACTTTGTTTCCTGAAGAACAAAATGGAACGGCTGCAGAAAGGTGGGAGGGGAGGTACTGCCATGGAGCTGGGAAATAAGTGGTGCGCTCAACCACCCAAGTCCCTCCTACATATGGCATACAAAAGGTGTGACAGTGATAAACACACCCCCTCCTCCCCCCAAATGAAAGAAGCGGACTGCTATCTGCATAGTTTTGTGCATTTTTATGTCATATTTCTGAGTTCTGGAGAAGATAAATTTGCTGAAAAATCATGTGTCTGTTTTCTCCTGCCTATCAAATAATGCATAAATTTCCATTCTGTATTCTATGGTCAGTGGTATTTTGGCTCCTAACTCTGATAACAGAAAGATGTGAATATATCAAGAAGCATGCAGAATATAAGGGAAATGAAATCTAAGAAAAAACACATTGAGCTAAAGAAAAAACAAAAAAAAAGTAGTGGTGCTACACTAGGTAAGAATAGTAAGCTTTGCGATTTGGGGAATGGGAATCACTAAAAAAAACATAAACATGGGACAAAGGAAAACAGTTTTGTCAAAGGGGAAGTAGCACACCGAATGCAAGTAAAAGAAAATGGGAAAGAATGATTTTGTATACCAAGCATTTGTGGGAAAGTGCCAATTTTGGGAGAAGATAAATTTAAAGACATGAAAGGGATAGCTGGAAGGTCGATTGGAACACTGAAAAAAAAAATACCGCAGCGAAAAATTACTGAAAGATGAGAAGCAGCAAAAGATGTAAAACAGGAAAGTGGCATAACCACGATTACAAGAGGAACTGGAATGCAAATGGTTTTGAGCAGAATGTGTTGGAACAGCTGTGGAAATGGTTGGTAAAATAGAGAGAGAGCTAGAAGAGAGTATATTGACACATCTTTAGTTCAACGTGTGAATGGATAGAAAAGCAGCAATATATTGCAAATAACCAGTGACTTCAAGCTCAAAGGGACTTAACAATGAAGACTGCATAAGGTGTGGAAGAGGAAGGGGGCAGAAGCAGCAGAAGGGATGGTGACAATGGTAAAACTGACTGTTGGAATCAGAAGGAAATGCTAATGATGAACTCTGGAGGACACAGAACAGGATAGACCACAAGTTGGAATCAGAAGGAAATGCACAGATGAACTGTGGAGGTGACAAAACAGGAAAAGCATGAAGCTTTGCCATTGAGATAAACAGCCATGAGAACTGGAGAAGTGAGGAAAAGAGAAGTTATAGATGGTAAGGGAGTGACAACAAACAGTGTGCGTATGGAGAAGTGCAAGAATGAGACGAGGAGATTGGAAAAGAGATGAGACAGGGAGTAGATGGTCGGAGGGTCTGTTTGCATGTTAATCTGAATAAGGCACATGGAATGAAATGGAAAGAAAAATGAAATACGAGATTAACTGGAAGAACAAATGGAATAAAGAGGGTTTTGGACAGAGCTGCAGGAACTGGAGTTCATTCTCAAGAAAGATCGGCATTTTCAAACATGAACATCACACACACACACACACACACACACACACACACAGAGTGTGTGACAGTGGATAGGGGTGGTCAGTTACGATAGAGATGAACATAACAGGGAAGGCAGTCTATGAGGTCAAAAGGTATGACAATGGGTAGGGGAGGTCGTTTAGAATAGAAAGAGATGGACATGGCAGTGAATGGAGCCTATGACCTCAGAAGATATGACCATGGATTGGGATGACCAGTTAGGACAGGAAGAAAATGGACATAGCAATGAATGTCTGACACTACCTAGCACTGGTCATTTAGAATAGAAAGAGATGGACATGGCAGGGAAGGCAGTCTACAGTCTCACAAGGTGACAGCGCGGGTAGGGGTGGTTGGTCAGGATACGAAGACATGGGCATGGCAGGAAAGCGAGTCTACAACCAATGGCAGTGACAAGGCATGGGGCCATTCCAGTTTATGTTCCCACTTTTATGAAAAAAGAATGGACGGGAAAATGAAATGGGGAATGAGTTGGGGTAGCCATGACAATGCTGGAAATAAGAGGCATGTTTAGGGAGGGAGGGAGGGTGTGTGTGTGTGTGTGTGTGTGTGTGTGTGTGTGTGTGTGTGTGTGCGCTCGCGTGTGCGCAGCGAGCAAGAAGATAAGTGAGGGAATAGGATATGTGACACTGGGTTACAGTGGCCAAATTTGGATAAGAGACGTGAAAGAAATGACAGAAGTGGATGATGATGAGGTAGAACATGGAGGGAGGGGTGGGAAGGGAACAAGAAGAGGTGGTGGTGGCAAAAGAAAACAAAGTAAGGACTGGACCGATTAGGATCAGGGTCAGCAAGGGAAAATGGGAATGGTCGGGTAGACAGTGAAAACCAGTCAGGTAGACAATGGAAAGCACGAAGGAAAATGGAAGAGGGGTGGGAAAACAAGGGATGAAGGGAGAGGACAAGAAAGAAACTGGTTGGAATCCTTCATTTTCAATTTTGTTGATTATACCCCCAACAACACACAGCCTTCAAGTTTTCATTCTCTTCTTTTCTTTCTTTCTTTTTTTTCTTTTGAGCTCTAATCATTATAATCCAGCCCACAAAACAAAGCCTTTTCTGGTCTGTCAATATCACAAACAAGAAATTGTTGCATTAAAAAAAAAAAGCCAGATCACCACAAAAAAAAAAAAAAAAAAAATATACTGAAAAGGAAACAAACAGCATCTGCATGTGGGCTCACAGGGTTAAAACTGTTGATATCTAAGGAATATAAAATTAGGCTGTGCTACAAACACCTGGCATTTCATTGATTTTTTCACAAGAAAACGGGCAAAAGGTAATGAAAAGTATGTTACTGTCACAAATAATACATGAAAATTACATAGGCAAACAGACACTGGAGAGTGGACACCAACTTATGTCCTTTTCACTTTCTAAAAGCTTTGCGACCCATATCATTTTAATCAATATCTTCACATCTGGCCTCAAATTCCCAATGAGCGATCTTCTCCAGTTATCTTTCCTCAGCATACTTCTCTCTCTCTTCTGTCCACTGTTTCTATTTTCCACCTCCTTCCATGAATATATATCTTTCTTCATTACTGCTGTGTACCACTTCACTGACCATCCTTCTCATCTTGTTCATCTTCTTCCCATATCTGCACACATTTCCAGCCCCATTTTCTGAGGCAGTGACGCATATTTTAAATTTCTAGCCATGACTTTTTGTCGTTTTATTTACTTTCTCCCAGTTCCCACCCTCTTTCCTAAAACTTAGTAAAAGCTGTGTACACCAGATAAGCTGTGTACACCTGCTGGTGGAGTCCTTATCAAACAAGTAAGTATGTGGTGTTTTAAAACAGCCCCAAGTGGATTGTCTAAGGATATGAATAGATTACAAACAAGCCCAATATCAATATCGGTATCTCATGAACTGTGGAAATATGGAAGAATACACATTTCCATAGATGGAGCAGAACTGGGACTGCACTCAGATTTCTTTTTGGAACTGGGGCTGGGGGCTGATCCAGGTGAATGGATGAAAACAGGGAACACAATGAAATGGAATAGCAGATGGAAGATGGGAAGTGTGATGTGAAACAATATTCTTAGCCCCCTTAAACATGTCAAACTATACTTCATTCAACTGAGAAAATCATCCACAAAGCCCATCACACATGTTATGGATGTATGATACAACACCCAGAAAGTCACACAGTAACGTAAATATCCTACCAAGTCCACAAATCTGTATGCCGGCAATGAAGATGAGCACATCCATTCATATACCACACAGACTGGATCGGTACCATTTCACAGGAGAAATGCCAAAAGGATACACACACTGAGATTGTTTCATTTCTTGATTTCTTCCAAGATTTTCTCTCGGCTGAATCAGTAACGCACACGCACAGAGGGTGTGGGTCCTTGGCGCCTTATCAGTGGTTCAGCAACAGATGCCCACGTGCCTGAGGAGGAAGAGGTGCACACAGGAAACGGGATCAGCAGACACTAGCGTATTCAGGCATCAAGGCATGAGGTGCTGAAATCCTTGGCTGCCTGACACAGGAATCGAACTCCTGGAGTTAAGTCTTCGTCATGTCTGCACAGCAAATGAGAGGTCAGTCAGAGGTGCCTATGTGGCCATGTGGACAATACGTGTCAAAGAGGCAAAAAAAAAAAAAAAAAAATCCCTGTTCCATGCTTTGAACTTCTCACAGGGCTTGTTTGGCTATGTCCACATTTACTCCCACAATAGAAGATAACCTATTAACCCTTACGCCACCCACGTCGCGTTTTGGCGACAACGTGGGTCACCACCAACGTCGCCATTTGGCGACCAACTAGGGTGACCTAACTCCCGATACTTTCACTCTCGAACCTGACAAGATAGAAAGCCTGGGCGATAACCATGATAGTTCCGGTATTCACTGATGCATGCTTCACAGCCATTAGCTTTGTCAGAGCGGTGTTTTCACTTAAGTGTTTTATCCATTTCTGTTGATAAGTTTTCATTCACTATGACGTCACAACAAAGCACTTCAGGCACTCGGCCTCCCTGTACATTTACTACAGATCAGGTGCTGTAAATGTTGAGTTAATGCTGATTTGGATCAAGAGCACCCAGATGGTGACCTGGATACATTATCGGACAACAAAAGGTCAACCGAGTCGGAACAAAACGTGGCTGACCCAGTTGCACACGTGGTAAACAAAAGGGGGCAAGGCTGGCTGGTGCACTGCGGGCTTGCGTGCTGTTGGCTCATCGCCAGCACACACTGACACTGATAGTAGTGTGAGTGAGACGACAGAAAGTGTAGGCCTAATGGTCTGGACAAACATGGAGGGCTCAGAGACAAGTGACTGCGAGCACAGCTGGGGTACAAAGGTGTCAAGATCTAAGGGAGCATGGCAGAGTGACACGTGGCAGAGGTGTGCACCAACAGCAAACTAGGCCAGCCAGAGAAAAGTTTGACTGGGAGAATGGTTCCCAGGTTACAGAGGCCAACAGGCAAATGAGTGACTTTGTTTTTCATAAAGTTATTGCTTTCAAAAGTGAGAACGAAAGATTGTGTGTGTGTGTGTGTGTGTGTGTGTGTGTGTGTGTGTGTGTTTCTTTCTTTTTCTTTCTTTCATGTGTGTATCAGTGGGGCATAAGTTCTGTGTGTGTGTGTGTGTGTGTGTGTGTGTGTGTGTGCTATTCCCTTTTGGTGTAAGAAGTGTGGTGTGTGTGTGTGTGTGTGTGTGCATGTTGTGTTGTGTTGTGTTGTGGTGTGTGTGGTGGTGGGTGTGGTGTGTGTGTGTGTGTGTGTGTGTGTGAATGAGTGTTTGATGTATGTATGTGTGTGTGTGTGTGTGTGTGTGTATGTGTGTGTATGTACTATTCCCTCTTTGTCTAACTCTGTGTGTGTGTGTGTGTGTGTGTGTGTGTGTGTGTGTGTGTGTGTGTGTGGATTGTGATTGCTTTTCTGCATCACAGCACAGACAGTAGAAATATAGTGTCATTTGTAGTTGTAGAATTCTTTTCTTTCATTCTGTCTGAAAACTGAACCCTGGACATGCTCACAAACTTGATACTTGCCTATAGTCTGTTGTGCATTGCTACCACCAGTTTCTGATTTGGAGTATGTGGTTTTGAGGCTGTATTTTTCATTCTTCTGATGGATGTTACATACTTTGTGGCCTTCATTTGGTGAGTGGAGTATTTTTTTCCTTCCTTGCTCTGAGTTTGTTGGCATGCTGACTTCTTTTTCATGTTGAAATGAAAGATAACATTCAAAATTTTATTTTGCTTTTTTTTTTTTTACTTGAAAGTACTAAAAAATTTGAAATAGTTCTCGACTTACCATTACTAATGTATTATAACATTACAAAAATACACTTTTTCCCCTCCATTAAAAAAAACAAAAAATGAAAATTGATATTCTAGTTCCTGAGATATATGCGTTTCACACATGCTGGTATGAAATTATAGTTTGGGGCAAAAAATGGTTGGCGAAGGAGATTCATGCAAAACAGAACATCTGGGCGGTGAAAGGGTTAATGGAAAGCTGCTTTCAAATTCACTCGTTTCGTTTCTTTCCATCATGAGATCACATTCTCTTATGTATTATGCATACCACCTTTCCCCCTATTACCTATATCTTACTCCATAACCATCCTTTCTCTCCCAACTCTACACATGCTCCCCCCCCCCCCCCCCCCCAACATCTGTGATGGCAAATTATGCTTAATTCTGGGGTGGGAAGTGGCTCGACACAGTACAGGAATTTTGAACTTAGGGGGATAGATGGCATGGACACCTACCGGATTATGCTCTGCACATCATGCCAGAATGTTATGCACTCTGTGCATCTGAGCCAAAGCGTCGGCTATGGAGTATAGTCAGCATGGGCTTGGAACAAAATTATCTTAATGAAAATGTAGTAAACTAAAAGCAAACATGAGTAAGTAACCATGGGGAAAAAATTAATGATATTATAGCATGAAAATTTCCCAAAGATGGAGTATGGCTGCCTTAATGGCGGGATAATAAACGGTCATACACAAAACTCCTCTCTTTGTAGGGTAGTTGGGATTAATACTTGTCTGTCCATATAGGGAGTATCCGCAGTGTATCTGCCTGCGTACGCAGAAGAAGAAGAATAGCACGAAAATCATGCCTTAATGCGTAATCGGGAGTCATGATATCAGTCTATGGGTAGCAGGGTAACCTGCATGTACGTTATGCTCAGTCTTTGCTCAACCAAAGCCTTACCTCATTCTTGAGGTGTTGTTATCTCCATGGAGCGGGCACTGGGGCTGGCGGAGGGAGAACATCAGCTGGAAGATGTGGGGGATCAGGCACCAGTTGGTTCCTGTGCCCTCAGACATGGATGTGACGTCAACAACATCCCTTCTTCGGAGTCAGTATCCAAGGCATCAACAGAAAAGGTACAGGTTGTTGCCATGGCAAAGGCTCCGATTCCTCATCTGGGAGATTGGCGGCTAGGAGGAGGTCTCTTTGGTTGATAACCCTCTCTGGGCCACCTGGCAGGACAGCATACACCAGGTTATGTTGGGTTGGCAGTGACACAGTGTGGGTCAGGCTGTCAGAAGTCCTGGATCCTGTTGCGGCCTAGAACCCAGTTGTGCACATAGAAATGGTCGCCAGTCTGGAGATCCTGGTGAGCTGTCCCAAGTTGCTGTTGGTGTTGCCACATTCAGTCCACTGTGCCTGCCGTTGTTGTGGTGGAACGTCCCAGGAGGTCGTCAATGGGTAGCCTGGGCTCCTGCCCAAACAGGAGGAAGATGTTAACCAGAACAAATTTATATAGGCAATCCAAATCTCAAGTCATTGCTGGGACATAAGAGATGGGGCACATTTTTTGTGACAGTATGTAAACTTTATCTGTTTTGACCTAAGTCAACACGACATAAGCCCAGGTCTCATACTGACAGTGTTAAGTGCTGATGTGTCAGGTCTATATCTATGCCACTGATCTAGCAATTAACACAGGCTGTGTATAGGTTATTTCATGCATTGTGTCTTTTGATGTCTATACAAACTGAAGTTTGGTGTATCTGTTCTACGTATTGCGTTTTTCTCCCTCCCGGCCCCAACATGCATACATACACATGCGTGAGCCACCATCCATTGCAAAGGCTGTTCCCCTTCTCACTTCTTGTCTACACATGTGTATATACACAAGAGAGAGAGAGACAGACAGACAGAGATGCAAAGAGTACAGAAGACTGAGCCCACAAAACTGAGTTCAAAGGAAATCTGTTCATATTTCTCTCATTGAAATGCTATCCTTAGCAGATTTGGAGGGGTGCCTACCTTCCTGTGGATGAGAAGTATGTGTCTTTCTGCACGTGCCGGACAGGACTTGGATGGCAGACACTGTTTATGTGACGACAGCAGTGGAGACAGAACAGGTTCTTGGTCGTTATTCACTGCCTCTTTAGACATGGAGTCCAGCTTCCTTGATGATGAATGCTGTTGTTATCCATCGCCTCTTCAGACATGGAGTCCAGTTTCCTTGATGATGAATGCTGTTGTCATCCATCGCCTCTTCAGACATGGAGTCCAGCTTCCTTGATGATGAATGCTGTTGCCTGCAGATTGCTTCACATCCACAGAGTTGTCTCCTTCAAGCTGCTTGGCCACGGTCATGTCTGCACTCATGGCTCACCTCATGGAAAAGTTTCACTTCCAGGTGTCACGGAGAACAGTGGGCCACCAGGTGGATGCCTGCTCAGGCTCTGATCCTTTGTTGTTGCTCAGATCTGGTTCCTGTTTCTGTTATAAACGAACAAAGACAAGTTATCTAACTATGACGTAGGGTTGGAGAGACGGTCGGTCAGTAAACTCAGCAACAAACCAATTATTTCATCTGTTAGAACAATGCAACCGTCTATCGGGTAAGGTGGGGGTGGGGGGTGGGGGGGTAGGAAAGTTGGAGGAAGGAGATGGTGGTGGAGTATCTGTTAACTGCTCCTTCTCCCCACTTGGGTACATTGTCATTAAAAGAGGGAAAATAAAAGGTGATCAGTTATACAGCAAAAGATAGCAAATGTCAGTGTCTGTAATATAACTAGACACATAGTTTGTAAAATGGTTGACTGCTTCGTTGGTTAGTTTCTAAGTAGCTTATCATATTAGCTGGCTGGTTGATTTGTCAGTCTTTCAGTTTACTTTTTGATTCATCAATCAATCAGATCCAAAAAGCGTGGATAGACCAAAAACACAGCAGGAGTGCTTTGTTTTTCACACAGAAATGAATTTTCATGCGAAATGAATGCAAACAACAAACTAATTATCAGAACGAAAGGGTGATTATCCGTGATATGAGAGAGAGAGAGAGAGAGAGAGAGAGAGAGAACGAGAGACTGGGGCTGGGGCTCCTGTTGTGTTCTGTGGTTGTCCTGGCCTTACTCTATATTGATCTAACTCTACTGAGCGCCCCTAAATTCATTCGCGCTGAGCAGCAGTCAGACAACGGTTCTAGAGTCACACTCCATTTGTTACCCAGAATCTAATCCCAGAATCTAAATAACTATTTCCACAATAATAGTCTTGTTACCTATCATAACCAAACACGACATCCCTCCTTTTCTCGGGAATTAATTTAAACCAAAATTTTATGAAACATAACATCTATTCAACTTATTCTCACTTTTTTTTTTTTTCAAAATGTTAACATCATAAATTCACAGTGAGATGTTGGTCCGCACATGTGAAATGCAATGTTTATAACACAAATGATTTTCACTTGAATAACTAGTTGTTACATTAAATGATTGGTTAGTCATGTTAAATGACACAGTACCTGTAGATGCAGTTAACCTTGATCTGAGAAAAGCTTTTGATACAGTTCCCCATCATAGACTTATTAATAAGATGGCTGGTTACGGTATACAATGAATGCTTCTATCATGGGTAAGCGATTTTTTTAATGAAAGATCCCAGTTCATAAGTGTCAATGGCATCCATTCAGTATGAGGGCAAAAGGATTTTAGCGTATAGCCAAATATTTCTATGATTCTATCATTCAGATTGGTTTATCACATTCAATTCATGTTTGAAAACAGGAGATTGCCAAAAGTATGGGACTTTTAAAACCATGAACCTGCACACGAATTTGGGGGGGGGGGGGGGGCGTGGTGGTGAGCTGGGTGTGGGGAGAGTAGCAGTCCACACAGCATTCAGTGGAGATGGTTAGGAAGAAGAGGAGAGAAGTTGTGTAAGAGAAAGGGAGGGAAGGAGGGTGTGTGTGTGTGTGTGGGGGGGGGGGGGGGGGGGGGATAGATGGATGATGACTTGGGAAGTGGTATGGAGGGGCTTGAGGTCAGCTCTCAATCACATTCGCAAAGCTCGGGAACTGATGCCAGAAACGAACATATTTACGTTCTCTACATTCAGCTCTCAATCACATTCGCAAAGCTCGGGAACTGATGCCAGAACGAACATATTTACGTTCTCTACATTCAGCTCTGGAACAAACAAAACTCTTCGCATCTGACCGCATCATTGTTTCACCCCTGGGTCTAACTTGAGACCCTATGGCGCCCTAGGGGCCCAAGCCAGACTCAGAGGATCACATATGGTGCGGTCAGATGTGAAGGGTTTTGAGAATATGCTTCTAATGGTAGTATTATTTACACTTCATTGCCTACTTTCTGTTTGTCCAATCCTCTCACCCCCTTTTAGTGACTCTTCCCTGGGTTTACGGGCGTTCATAGCCGCGCCAGTGACCCAGACGAACACGAAAGTTGGAAGAGCCACTTCAGGGCAGGTTAGACTTTCTCTATGCCATGGCAATCAAGTATATAAAACTACTGCAAGCATATTCTCAGTATTTACAATGTTAAGATTTATTTATAAACCCAACACAATGAAGGCTTTCATAAGCTTTCATGTTTATGCAAAAAAGCGTGAATATTATTAAAATTGTTTTTTATTTGAATAAAGATTTTTAATGGTTAAACAACAATTATAATTCTAAACTACTTTTTCATCACTACTTAGTACAATATTCATATAAAATTCTTTAGCTAATTAAACATAAAAAATACAGCTTTTGTTAAGTAAAATTTATTTAGAACACGACTTAAAGGGAGACAATTACTCAGAAGGGAGGTAATTACTTATGTTAGTTAGTGAGCGCAACATAAAAATCAATAATGCCCCACCGACTTTCTGCTGCCACCCGTCACTGCTGAATTATTGATTGTGTTAAGCACCTGCCGTGCTAAGGCCTCTTGTCTGTGCCAAGTCGTAAGACCCTGACATAGAAGAACACAAAATAAGTGTGTCAGCCGAGTGGACGAGTCTATAGGACCCACCGTTACGCATGGAGGAGCATAAATTAAGTGATCAGGTGTCGGCCTAAAGACAGGTTTACTGTTACCTCGTGTCTGTCTGTCTTTTGCGCTAAGAATAAGTGTGTGGATTTTATGTTAGAAAAAATTAATTAACAAAAGCTGTCAAGTTATTACTCAAGTGACTTGTAAGTTCTTAACTCAAGTCATCCTAAGTCATCCTCAAGTTCTTACTCAAGTCACTTCTAAGTTCCTACTCAAGTCACTTCTAAGTTCTTAACTCAAGTCATCCTAAGTCATCCTCAAGTCATTTTTAAGTTCTTAATCAAGTGACTTATAAGTTGTTAATCAAGTCACCCTCAAGTCATCCAATAAAAAAAAAAAAGTTCTTATTCAAGTCAACTTATAATTACTTATTAAGTTCTTAAATATTATTGCATATGAAATGGATCAAAATGAAGTTTTGTTGTTAGTGGTTTTGGCATGGTTTTTTGTTCAGTTTCTGTATTTAGTGGCACTGATTTTTTTGACGGCTTTGGGTTTTTGTTCTCTTGTTTATATATTTTTTAACCGTAATAACCACCCCCAGCAGCAGCAATGACTCCAAAAATCAAAACTTTTTTGATCCCAATATTCCATGGTGACTTTGGCGTTGCGGGATCAACTTGCTCTGGTGTTTTTATAGGCATTGAAACAACTGGCAGTTGCTCTGGCACTTTATTATTATGAGTTATATTTTTGTGCTTGTAATTTTAACTTTTTTTTGTTTGTTCCACTCTGCTAATTTTTGTCCTGCCGCAACGCGTCCAGGGTGTTTTTTACTGGTCACTTTCTCCACCTGATTCAACGTTTCCTGATTCTGTTCTGGCTCGGTCATTTTTAAGGGAAATAAAATCTATATGATTAAAAGTGATTAATCCCATTATAATGGCGACAATAATGTTCCAAATCTGTAATATAGATCACATCCTAGAGACTCTAATGACTTTGTTAAAACTGGATCCTGACTTAAATCATACATAAAATCTTGTTCAGAATCAACTGGTACAAATCTACCTACTAGTTTAGTGTACAAACTAAGAACCGTTGTCCGACGCTTTTTACCATTCTTGACCCCAGTTGGGCTTCATACCTGTTGTGATACTTTACAATGTCTTGTGGCGACATCTGTTGAATCTGTTCTATGCTGAACTCATTTCCGAGGTACTGTTTTGTTTTCCCACATGCCGCCAAAGAATACAATCTTTCTTTTTTTGGCATAATAGCTTGGTCATCAACTTGCTCATTTGTAATCATAAGTTCAGGAATGTTTAGGAGATCGTCGCTATTCATGTGTTTTATTATTAATATAATTATTTTTTTTTTTTTAAAATGAGCGCCGAAAAAACTATTACCAATCTTGTATACCATTCTGCTGTTATTGGAGGTCTAAGTGTAGGATACACAATGCTTGGTAAAAACCTATTAAGAATAAAACCAGCAGATCTAGGCAAGCTAGATTTTGAAGACTCAGCAAAACTGATTGCAATTATAGCAGCTTCATTAGCTACGAAAGATTTTCTAGTCAAGCAAGGAATAATTCCAGACAGTATAAATATGTAAAATTAAAAAAACATACTTATAAAAATGGCTTCACTCGTAATGATGATAGGCGGCGCTGTGTGGTGAATGCGCTTGCTTTTAGCGGAAGTAATTATGCATTTAGTAAACTACGGGATGACAGCGAGAGAAAAAGACATAACAAAGCTATGGAGAAACTAGCTGCAGCACAAGACGCTTATGAAAAGCAGAGAATTGAGCAGTTAGATTTTATTAACGACAAACTGAAAAAACAGGGACACGCAGCTTACACATTTAAAGATGTTGATCAGGCAATAAAAGAATATTATTTAGTAACAGGCAAACAAATCGAGACATTGCCCCCACCAAAATTTAGTGACTTTTATCAACCATCAGAAAAACAAAAGATGCAAGAAATAGCATTTATTGTCGTTGGCATGACTGTTGTATATTTTGTTGCACATAATATTGGTTGAATAAAAAAATGAACAAAATTTATTATTCGCCAAAAGGATATTGGAAGGGAATCACGGCAATTAAAAAGCTAAGCCAAGCAGCGGGGGTCAGTGAACAAACAGCAAAGGAATGGTTATCTAAACAAGCGATTTGGCAAATTTATTTACCTGCACCTAAACGAATACAGAGACCACACTTTGTGAATATAACGCCAAACGACACCCATCAAATGGACCTTCTATATTTACCCCATGATACGATCAGGCGAAAAAGATTTAAGTACGCACTTACAGTCATTGACATAGCTTCAAGATACAAAGATGCTGAACCATTAACACAAAAGAGTGCTTCTGCTGTTGCTGTTGCCATACAACTAATATATCAACGAGGCCCCTTAACTTATCCCGCATGATTCAAGTTGATGACGGAAAAGAATTTAAAGGCCAAGTGAATCAATTATTGTTAAAACATAGAGTCACCATTAAAAGAGGTATTCCAGGAGTTCACAGATCACAGGCTTTGGTTGAAAACTTTAACAAACAGTTATCTGAAAGACTGTTCTCCTATCAGTATCACAGAGAGCTTATTGACAATTCTCGCAACACAGAATGGGTTAGAAGACTGCCCTCAGTTTTGCGAGCAATGAACAATGAAGAATTTAAAGGGTTAAACCAGTACAAGCAATCAAGCGAAAAACAATAAATGTTGCTGAAGAGTCTTCATCATCCAGCAAACTGTTACCAATTGGTTTAAAAGTAGATATCTTTATTTACCTGGAGAAGCAGAAGGGGACACTCGCATTAGGGCAACAGATCCAGTTTGGAGTGTTGATCCATATGAAATAAAAAAAATTATAAAAATGAACCCTCCTGTGTATTATTTGCGAGAAACTGACACAACAAAACGACCAGCCCCTCAAAGATCTTTTGTGAAGGAAGAACTGCAGATAATCCCACCAGACACAGTTCCGCTTAATTAATTTATGTAAATATATTTGAGTTTAAAATGGAAGCTCATAAAGAAGAAATACAGAAAGAAATAATAATGATAAAGAAAGAGTCCTCAGAATTAATAGGACAATTATTTGATTATAATCGTGCTATTTTTGAAATATTAAATAAGACTGCTCGTCACATGAAATTTCAGCCAGACATTTACATAAAACTCAAAACTCCAAATTTGATTTTCAGTTATGGGAAAAAGAATATCTTGAAGTGATAAAAAAATTCGAGTAGATTTAGCAAAGCTGAGTAGCAATATGAATGAAACTGGATGAAGATCTAATTTTGCTTATAGATAAAGTTGAAGAAAAATATAAACTCGAACGTGAAGATGACCCCTGAATTATACTGTTCTCCAGTGCCCAATTGCATACGAAAACTCTGGATTAACAAATACTCGCTTTGTGTTAGTTCTGTCAAGCGACTTTTTTGTTACAACTGTTGTGTTGATCTGATGTAGATTAGATCTTAGTTTTACGTTGTCATGATAAAAAGTCTTTTCATTGAACAATGCTTCTTTGTAGTTGTCATGTGATATGTTTGACTGCACAACACTGCGTGATATTCCCTTTGCTTTTTTAATAGTGCTACTTTGACACGAAAGACTGTACATTTTTGATCTTAAACCAATAAACTCCTTAATCACCACTCCAGATAATTCATCCTTCATCTTTCCTAAAACCTTCTTATTAACAGTTGAATGTAAAGGGCTGTCTTTAGGATAATCAGATGTGTCATACCATCCTGCACGCCCTTTAGCTACTTCTGATTCCATGTCTTTGTAGAAGTCTTCAGTAGGAATGTCTAGGATAAAGGAATCTGTATCTGTGTAAAGTACTCTGGACTCTGGATATAAGGGTTTAAAGTAGTCATAAAGAAATTCTAACATCAAAAGCTTTGATAACTCTAAAACAGTAAACCCAATAAAAACAGGTTTGTCCAATTTGACTTTATTTTTTTTCATCATTAAGCCAAAAAGCTGATCATGAAATCTTCTAAAGTCCTGATAATTAGGTTTTGAAGTCAACTTAATCGCTTCGTTCTCTCTGGTGACCAATCTGACATCTTTGCGTTTGTGTGGATTTTCCATAGTTTTTCCAAAACAGCTGTTGTTCATCAACTTGAAAAAGTCTTTTTCTGAAGCATCTATGGATTTAGTTCTGAGATCAGTGTTCTTCATTATGTATGGTTTCATGAACTGTTCTTGATCAAAAGCAATTATACGATGAACTGCTGTTAGTTTTAAACCATGTCTTAAATAAAATTGGAGAAGTCTGTAATGACAGACATAATTTTTTTGCCTCGAAGATTAGGCACAAGTTTAGGTGGTTCTGTTTTGAAACCTTTAGACTTTCTGCCGCTAATGGATAGTCATTATGAAGGTCATGGAGTTCATGAGGATATTCTAAGTCAACTTCTAGAATAAAACCTCTTTTACGATCAGCTGTAAGACCATTCAGTTGTTCTAAAAAACGTTTGAATGTCTTTTACATCTACTGTGTGCATTTTAAAGTTGCGTAATGGAAGTGATTGACTCATAGCCCAACCATACAGATTATTTGCATCTAAATACATAAGATAGTTAGACTTCTTACTTGGATCATAGTTGTCTAAGTATTTGTTTTGCTTTACAGTAATGGTGCGACGCCATACTAATTCCTCCACGTAATCCATTTTCAATCATTTGAAGCATTGGTAGGTCAGACAAGAGGTCAATCTGTACTCCAGTAAATTTTAAGAAAGCATCCCAACTCATTCCAGGTGCAGAAATATAATGCGCATGCGCAGGATCTAGACTGTAATGTTTCATGCAGGTCTTTCTATAATTTTCAAAAACGTCCGCCAACAAAACAGGTATCAGCCAATAAATAGGCATCGTGATAGTCTCCCATTGTTTGGCAATCTAACTTCTGCCATGCTTCTTGAGCATGCTGATAGTCAGAGTCGCTGATGTCCTTTCCTCTAAGACTGGAAAAGAACGCACCTTTAGGAGGAAGTGTGAGTCTTCGCCAAACCTTTCCCAACTGTTCATGTACTCATAAGGGTAAACGCCCTTTCTAACGAGGGTTGGGTCAAAATATTCTTCCGTTATTGGGCAGGACTTTAAGGACATAGCCAATGACTCTAATGACCCCATCAGGTGTTGCATAGAGTCATAAAAAGACAAGTTATTTAAAGTGAAACACATGTACTTTTCTGATGACTGAGCAATGCATTTTGCCCTGAAGTCGCTTGTCACTGCCTGCAATATAAGATGAGAGTCGTAACCTCTCAAGTTGTGAAAGAATATAGGCAGCTTCCAAGTCTTTGGCTCAAACTTTAGTTGAAGATTGCATTTACTATGTGCTGCTCCTCTGAACTTTCCACTAATGTGATCATGGTCCCTGACGGGAGCATCTGTTAGCTCTAAACCGCAAATCCAACAATGAGTGGCTGAGTCATATTGTTGCTGGTCTTCAGGGGTCATCACAATGTCGGATAAGTTTAGATTATTAGAACAGTCATTACGCACTTGCTGCATACGTTTTAAGAAGTTTTCTGCAGCACGAGGTCCCCTATATAACTCTGGCTCCGAATGGACACCATCTGACCTGACAACGACAAAAGCGTATGAACAAATCTGATGATTGCTAACTAAGACTGTTTTTGGTAAATTATTTGGTCCCTCATAAGGAACAATAAGCGACTCAAAATCAGCATAAACAACATACGGACTCATTTGTAATTTTTTCCCAGTCTCAAAAACAAACCTTGCTGCCTTCTCGGGTGTAATTAGTTCTGTATTACAGTCAACTGGGCTAATACAATGTTTTATATGTTCACTTGCAGCTTGAACAGATGGAATTCTTGTTAAACATTTTCTACAAAATTCTTGTTTGTTATGATTTTTTTTTAGTATGATTCAATAGTCTACTCATTGTGCGTATCAACGTGTAATGGTGATGCATTAGGAGTAAGTCCACATGATTTTTGTCTGGATCCCCAATTGTTGGACTGTTCTTCGACACTCTGATGGGCAAAAGATTGGTTTCCTCAGACCATGTGTATACGTTAACAGTTATTGGGGGATTCTGTTCTTCAAACTGATCAATTTTATCTAAGCTAACAGGAAAAGATATTCCGTCAAAACTAAGGGAATTAATATAAGGTTCATATTTAGACACCTCTCTCTGCATTTTTAGCAACGGGATGCAGCCTCGCAAGAACACACCACATAAAACATTTGTCATCTGAATTCTTTATGTTTAAAACTGCTCTTTTTGCAACTAATGCTGGAGGTAGTGGAATGTAAGACTTTACACAATCGGTGCGTATTTGGTCTGTTTTAATCTGATCTGTAAGACTTCACCCTCTGTCCAACCAGAGCCTCTCATTTTAGCTTCTTCAGCGGCTACATCAAACTGTGTAAGCAGTTGGTCTGCCCAACCGGGTGTTAAGTCATTATAGGAAAGAATAGTCTGCTGTTTAGTTGAAACCCAGACTTCCAGATTTTCGCCATTAATAGTTATATAGTCGATTAAAAACAGCTAACCTTACTTTAACTGGTGGGTCTATTGTTAGTTTAGTTGGGACTTGTGAAATAGCATGCGCAACGCTTACCCGTACGTTTGTTGGATCAATAACTTCTAAATTAGCATCATCAAAAACATTTGACAAATCCTCTAAATATTCATCTAACCAAGCGTCAGGACTTTCATAAATCTTAGCCATGTTGAGTTTCTTTTCTAACTCAAAATATTTATTTAAATTAAAAAAAAATATTTAGTCAGAATCAATATCAACGGTCTTTTTGTGCTTGGACTCATAAACTAAAGTATAAACACCTTTTGGCGTTGTTAATGTGAGCTGTTTAGAACAGAGTTTAATGTCTCGTTTACTTTTTTTAAACATTCTTTTCTTATCTGATCGTTGTCTGTTTTGATGAGAAAAAGTTGCCCGCGCCTTTTTCTGAAGATCAAACTTTTGTCTTTTGTAGTCATCAAAATCAGCCTGTAAGCGACTAAATTCTTCATCCGTGATTTGCGAATCGACGAGCGCTTTATTTATTATCAGTCTGAACGAACTAAGTTTAGCCGTTATAAGTTGAACCATAGCTGTGTGCTTTTGGAGTTTAGCTTTTATTTTTTTTACTGGCTGCACCTACAGCTAATGAACAAAGACCAAAAGTTAATGATACGCCGCCTAGAGGTAAAGCTGCAGGCGCGCTACACCTGTTGCTAAGAGACCTACACTTGCTCCTGCTGATATAGCACTAATAGTCGATGCTCCAGTATTAACATATGTAACAGCATTAAAGGCGGCAGAATACCTTCGTTTGGTTTTGCTGTATTTTGAAAGGTCTTGCTCTAGTTTATGTTGCATCTGTGTAATGTTTGTTAATCTGAATGTTTTTATGTCAGGGTTGTCACCTATCTCTTCTTTGGTCTGTTGGTGGCAACTCTGTTGTTGTAGGGCTGAAGGAATTTTTGGATAATTCTGAACAGGCATGCTTTTTTAAAAAAAAAAAAATAATTTAATACACAATCTTTTAATCTGTTGTCGTGAATATTCAGCTGTGCATCATATATTAAAAACAAATATACACATTAACTGGTTTATCACTCTCTTTTTCTTTATCAATTTGAATGGTTATTCCATCTTTAACAGTTCTTCCGCTTCCATGCAACTGATTATCTTCTGTCGTCCTTAGGTCAATCCATAAAACCGTATTTCGTTGTTAAATAATCATTAAGTCTAACATTATGAAGGTGTAGATCTTTACATACAAGGTCAGCGGTTGGATGTCTATGCCTCCCACCTCCAAACATTTTTCTTATTTCATCAAAATGCTGATAAGGTTTAAGCCCGCTAGCGTATATTTGGTTAGGGCTACCCTCAATCGAACATTGTACTTCGTTATTTTAGGATTAAAAAACTTTTCAGTTTGTCTTTTGTATGGTTCTTCATCTTCACACAGCAATAAAATACCTTTAAGTGATCTTGCTGTGGCACTAAAACTAAAATTCCATATAGTGTCTACCTTGCTTCTAGTATATTTAGAATGATGAATCACTCTATCGTAATATATGCTAATTTTGATTGGTATTGTTGCTCAATCAGCCTTGCTAAGCTAGGGTTGCTAACAATGTCAAACTCTAACGAGATGTCAGAAATGCTGTATTTTGCTTCGGTGTCTTCTGATCTAATAACGCGTCTGTATTCATTAAAAGTTAGTTCGTATGACAATCTGTCTTTTAATGCTCCTTGAAAGTATGGTGCATGCGCACTTAACAACTCAAAATCAAGGGTATAGAAAAGCGATTTCCATACGCAAAACTTACAGCTTTGGCCTTGTTATTACTGTCTTTAGCATCTTCAGCGCCTACTCTATGTTTTAGATCATCATCATTTTGGATTCCTTGAAACGCAAGATCCGCCCTTTCATTTGCGGTTAGCCATAGATCAGAATAGATGAAAAATATGTCTGAATTATGTAAAGAAAATACTTCTTGGCCCTCAAGTTTAACGGAAATTTTTCTTAACGATTGCCCGCCCCAGATTATCAACTACTGACCTGTTTGGGTCTGTTTCTGATTCAAGTTCTATTTTGAAAGTAAGTCGCGCAGAGCCAGGTACAATAACTTCATCTGCTCCCAGGTCTGGAAATTTAACGGTAAGAATTTGATCTGAATCAAAAGTAGATGGATTATTAGGAACAATAACATTTTGTTTATTTCCCTTCACACCTAAGGGCTCTTTCAGTCTTCTGTGCGGGTCAAGAATTGAACCATATGCTTGTGACATTTTTTTATTAAAACAAAAAAATAAAAAGCTAAAAAAAAAATATGCAGGAATTGAAGATGAAGATTATGATGTTTTTGATCCTGGAGACGACATGAGTGAGACGACTCCTTTAGTTCAAGGCCACTCATTGCGGCATGAATTAACATTAGATAAGGTCAAATCATTATACCAAAGTTTGGATCAAGAACCACCTGTTTTTATTGACCCTAATGATTTTGAAACAAAAAATAACCATTTGTTTTTCAAAAATGATCAAGGACAACTTGTGCAGCTTACAACTAAACCAAACCCATCAAAGTTTTTAGGTAAGAGTACAATTAGACAAAGGCTCACTGTGAGCGAACAAAATCGCCTTGGTATTGCTAAACCAAAATTAGGCGCTGAAGCAGTGGCTAAACTTCAAAACACACTACGAGAACTCCCAACAGATAACCAAATACAAGACATGGAACTTAAAGATTTAAATCAATCAGCAGACGAAGTAATACAAGCAATAGAAGCAGAAACCAGTTTTTCAGAAGAAACAGCTTTAAAAACTATACATGATCCACCACTACCCATGCGAGAAATAGAGGCCCTTGATCATACTTTGAGAAGCATCAGAGGTGAATTAACAAACACAATTTAGCAAAATTGGGTGAACTAGATGAGCATATAAAAAGAGAAAAAGAAAAGCTCGTTGAGGCTGACGACGCCAACTTAGGACATGATATTAAAAAAAGAATAACACAAAGACTAAAAGATCTTGAACTAGAGAGATCATCAAGACTAGAAGTGTTGTCTACTAACCGTGAACAATTACGAACACAAGTGAACAGAATAAGAGAAACTATCCAAAGAATTTTATATGAAGACACGACGCTAGCAGAACGAATACGAACATTGTTTAGAGAGCAAGGAGTTACATTGGCAAGCGTTATAACAGCCTTAGGATTTGCAATAAGTAC
>JADBJO010016403.1:37500-40608 GCA_016801955.1 Conus betulinus | reverse complement strand
CGCAGAGATGACAGGCGAAACACAAAGCCACGCCGTTACCTATCAAAGCCAGGCTGCTGAAAACAGCCAGACATACCCTGTAGACATTAGATCTCAGTAGATCCTGGCAAGAAAGACAGCTCTTCCCGAGGGGCCTGACAGTGCCTGAAGTCTGGCAGGAGCATGGCTGCACAGCATGCCTTAAAGGTCGTCTGCATAAACAGCGCGCAAGTGGTTGAGACCCCCGAAAATATGTTTGTCGATGCCGGTCATTGGACAGCCCCTCAAGTCCAGAACTTCAAGTCTTCTCACCGGCTGAAAACATAGGCCAGTGACGATCTCTGTGCCACTGTAAGACAGATTCAGAAAGTTACCCCAGGAAAGAGGTTGATGACCACATAGGGATCTAGGGTGAAAAGACGTGAAAGTGACAAGTCCAGAGTTTTGACTGCAGAAAATGTCTTCATTGTATTCATACTGAGAAAGCTGGTCAAAGGATTATTGGACAAAAATAATGATTCTAGACTTGGACTACCGGTCAAAATCTCCACAGGAATACTGACAAGGCTGGCTTTACAGCTCAGATCAAGAGTTCTCAAGTTAAGTAACGTAATGTTGGAAGCATGTTTGAGGTGACAATTAGCCAGATTAAGATAGACCAGCATGTTGCTGGCTGACCAGTGCAGTCACAGTCATACCACTGCCATCCATATTCAAGTACCGCACTTCAGGATAGCAATGGGCAGGGAAAGGTGTGAGACAGGTGAAGGCCAGACCGTGGCAAATGCAAGGTTCTGGACACTGCAGACTACAGAGCAACTCTTCGTCCCATTTGGGACATTGGTTTGATGCCATCACACACCTGATCTTGGTGAACGCCTACCTTGGAATCAAAACATCGGTAATGACCCGGGCAGGTGTAGCTGTCACAGTCTGCCTCTTCCTCATGATCTGGACAATCATAAAATCCGTTACACCTTGTGAAATACAGGCAGGCAGAATCCATCGTGTGCACACTGATAGTGGGTATCAGGACACACCTTCACGGATCTTTTGCGCTGCGCATAGGTCAGATGAGTAATGATGGTGAGCCATTTCTCGCGAAGTCAATGACAAACGGAAGTGAAGGAGGGTCTTTGTATTTTCCCTTGACTTCATTAATCACAGAACATCCACCTTCATCCTCTTCGTTGACACAATCTACGTGACCATCACAGCTTTGTATATTTGTGTAGCACTGTAATGACACGTAAAGGTCTGCCAAAGTTTTCACACATTCAATGATATACACAAATAAGTAATTGTTAGATCATGTTGCATCATCATATACAAATGGTAGCAATATCGTTTTTGTTCACTGTACGATTATTTTAGAATAAATGATAAGGTATTTCATTTATATCTCGCTGTATACACCGGTGCGTAATGTTCACGTAAGTTCAAGTACTTCATCCAAGCTCTCCCAACAGACTTCATTTTGACCTCCTTAAAATGAGACTTAAGTTCCTTGTCTTTTGTAACTAGGGTTTAAGAGTTCTTTCCTTTGTTGTTTTTAATAACCGTTTGTTTTTCATGTCGATGATTTTTCTGAAAATACTTCTTGGATTTACAGACTAACGTAACACAAAATCTTATGTGTGACATTCTTCTGATAGTATTGCTTGTAATACTCTGATACAATGAATAAATCTGAAAACGTAATGATGATACTCTGTAACATGTCATTGTGTAGTTATGTATAGGACGTCATACCGGTGGGTTTTGAAAAGTAAAAGCTTTTGAAAATACCTGTTTGATACTTCCGCATTGAGAAGACCATGTGCACGACAAGGAGAGAAGACACAGAATGACTCGTCACTGTTTGTCACTGCAATCCTGCCGGTGGTTTACAAAGGAAAGTGTAGGGCACGCGTCCACTTCCTGTGGCACATGCGTAAGATGGAGGAAGTGATGTCATCCCAGGAACTGGACAGGAGGCAGCGGTAGGGATAATCCCAGGTAGCTCTGTGTACACCAAAAACTGCACATCGTCCTTGCCCCAGCAGGCACTGTGCACATCACAGGCCAGAAACGAATGGGTTTGGTGGTGGTGAAAGGGGCAAGAGGATAAATCGTGAACTGAAAGAAACACCACTCGTATTCAACGCCACAGAGCTTACTCTCAGAGTCCTGTCAAAGGGATCACCAGCGTTGCAGAGATAATGGGGATCTCCTTTCCTTTAGAGTTACAATCCATTAGCACTGTGAAGGAGCTAGGAGAGAACTCGATATCAGGGAATAATTCAATAAACATACTCATATATGGTCCAAATGCGCCACATTTGGAACGAAATAAAACGGATGTCTCAAGTTCTACCGTGTCCAGCACGTGGACAACTGTCCCGTCTGCCCCAATCAAGTTCGTCCTGTACCTAGCGAAAAAGGAAATGGAAGAGTACATCACGTCTCGGCCGGTATCTTTCAGTTAGAAAGAGAGTGATCATTGGAACGTTGATGCGTATGTCCTTTCTCAGTAACGGGTTCGTTTTGAATCCCACCCTGCTTTCCTGAACCATGTATGTGTGTGTGTGTGTGTGTGTCTGTGTCTGTCTGTCTCTCTCTCTGTCTGTCTGTCTGTGCGCGCGCGTGTGTGTGTGCGCGTGTGCGCGTGTGTATGCACGCGCGAGCGCGTGTGTGTTCGTTCGTTTTGGCAGCACTTTTGTTAATGAGTCCCTCTCCCCCCCCCCCCCCATCCCCCCCCCCCCCCCCCCCCCCCCATCTTTTTTCGTCTTTTGTGTTATCTTTTCTTGAACATTTTTCCTAATGTATATAAGTGGGTTTTTCTTTCTTTTTTTTTTCTGAATTTATATCTGTATCCATGACTGGTTCTTGAATTACTACATTTCTCATTACGTGAAGACTTTATCGCTCTTTATATTTTAAAACGTGTTTGAATTACTAAATGTCGAACCTGTAACCTCACACTCTAAAACAGAAATCTCTAATTGTGGCAATTAGTGATCTTGCTTGGAAAGTTAAAATGGCATTCTGTTTATATTATCATTGTGCTGTCGATACTCAGTGCCTTTGATAACTTGCTTGGCACTGTAGCAATATTTCGTTTGACATGGACCATGGGTTCTTTTTCCT
>JADBJO010016403.1:22500-30000 GCA_016801955.1 Conus betulinus | reverse complement strand
TAATTTGTTTAATAACACATGAATTACTAAAAATAATGCAAGAAATAGATAAGGACTGTAATAATACTTAATGTTTATTATCCTAAAATGCGATTTAGGTTTGCTAAAGGGTAGTCATGTACATTTTCACTCGCATACCGCAAGATAATTCTCCTTTGTATTCTTCTTTGGATTGGCAAATGACATTAGTGGGAAAATACTATTGCTGATAAAATTTCACAGTTCCCTGATGTGTATCCATTACTAGGTGGAGACTTGAATGGTTTATCTTAGTCTTGGTTGGTATGCTAGTTATTCTCAAATCAAAAGTACTAAGTACTGCATGCTAAGGTAACAGAGGTTCCGAAGATAATTTGCTGAATAAGTATATAAAATATCTATTGATATGTGTACAACGTTTAAAATATGTATAATGAATGGTGTGTATATAATGATGACCGGCAAGCTCGTTTACATGCATCTATGGTACAGGAAATAGTGTCGTTAACTATTTCTGATATCCATTGGTTTGTATCTACATATGACGTCACTGATGCATGTATATTTAACAGACCGCATTGATTCTGACCATTTTCTTTTGGAATTACATCTTGATTTTATTCAAATTGTTAGTCACACGGTTAACAGGCAAGAGGGCACTGAATCTTGAAAAATTACAGTATGAAGATAACAACGCTAACTTTTTTTCATGATCGGGGTATCATAAAAACATTGCAAAAAGTGAATTTAGCACTTGGTTTTATAGAAAAAAAAATCAAATGTTCCTCTCAGGGTGTTTAACAGATGCTTTCTAAAGCAAGCAAAATGCATGTTAAACAAAATAGGAATAAACTCAAGTAACATGAACGCCTGTGGTTTGATCAAGAATGTCGTGTGACCAAAACAAGCTCGAGGAAACCTTTAAGAGAGTTTAGCAGAAACTTCGATGAAGAAGAGTGTTAAATATTGTAAGGAATGACAATGATATAAAAGAATGTTACAAAGAATGCTACTACTCAATAACTTGATTAACTCAGTTCATCATCAAAAGGGATGTTAGCAAAATGTACATCAATTTCTCCAAAGACGTCGGAAGCACCTAATAACATTTCCACTAGGAGTTATGCCATCTTTTCAAAGATATCTTGAAAAAAAGATGTAGACATAGAAACAGACACAGAAGAAACCGATGAAACACACTAGTTCGACTGTCCATTTCAAAAGAAGAGATATTGTCCGCGCCGTGCGATAGTGACGGCAACTCTGTCAACCCGTTCACGACGAGCCGTGCGCTGGTGACGGCAGCACTGCAGTACTGCCTGGACGTGCCGTGCCTCCGTGACGGCACAACTATAAATAAAAAAAATTCCCATGCTCTCTCGTCTACCGTCTAGGGGATGCAGCTGCCATAAATATTTAAAACAGGGTTCTAGCCACTGGGAGGGTAAGTTTACATGCACTAGCGATGACCTTTGTGACCTAAGAGCAGTCCGAACAAAGAGACCCGTCTGGCACTGTAAGGCACGTGTGAATTTCCTGCCTCACCAACATATCGGGCAGAAGGAGAATGACATGTGGTTTTTAGAACTGGTTCAGTAAAGTAGTTCAGAAAATGAGGGGGGGGGGTGTACACACGTTTTCGAAAAAAGAATCTGAGCTTCATTTTTATTTGCTCTGTGTATTTAATAGTTTTAAAAGTCGTATCATCTGAAACAAAACAGTGAAAAGTGTGTACTGTGTGCAATGATTTAAATGCCTTAAAAAAAAAATTCACTTGGATTACACATATTGAATACCTCAGGCTTTCTCTGCATCTGTTCAAAGTAAGAGCGAAGTTTTATGCCCCTTTTTCTTCCTCATTTGCTGTTGTCATACTAACCAAACAAAAACGTAAACTAGATTGTGTTCTCCTACATTTTACTTATGTTGTTTCCGTAACAAAAGCATTGCTATTTTACCAAAAATGTATTTTAATTCTATGCTCATTACAAAGTTCGCACTTTACCCTTTCCGTTGATATATAACAATTGCTTGTTAGATTTATATTAGGACACGTAAAATAAAAAAAAAAAAAAAGTGCGAAAATCGCACGTTGCAACGGTTTGTAAGCACGTGCGGTGCACGCGCATGCAGGGAAGCGGCGTTGCTCTGCTGCGCTCGTCTGGAAAGTAAAGATGCAGTAAACGATACTGGCAGTTACAGAGGGACTTCACTTCTCATTAAAAGTAGCAAATTTTGCAGTTCTATCACAAACTACATATTACAGAACTGGGCCAATTATAATAACATCATAGGTGAATGTCAAGCTGGTTTCTGAAAGAATCATTCTACCGTCGATCACATGTTTACCCTTTTAGCTGTAATCTAAAAGCACTTTCCAGTAGCTTTCTTTGATCTGGAGAAAGCGTAAGACTAGGTATCTGAAAAATTAGTCTGGCCAATATGCAAAAACAAATGTTCCAATGGTATATCTTATCAGCACATTGAAAGTATATACATCAATGTTAAAGCAAGGATCAGATCTACGGTGAGAGTTACTGACTATATCATATGTTCACAGGGTGTGAAACAAGGAGATGCTTGTAGTCCAATTCTTTTCGCTTTGTTCGTAAATAAACCAGCTAAAGAAATAATAGAAAATGGAAGGCATGGTGCAAACTATTTCTCCAGATTTTATTGACCTATTTATTTTGTTCCTAGAAGATGCCATTGCTTTATTGTCTGAAACCCCAAATAGCCTCCAAACCAGTGGGAAAAACTATATCAGGTAGACAGAAAAAAATCACGCTAACGAGAGAAAATGGAGAAGGCTTCACAAAAAAAAGTGCCTGATGAAGCTGCTAAAACAGTGTGCAAACACAAATTCTCAAACAAAGCATGTTCATCCTGCTGAGAAGAGCACAGGTCTAACAGGCTGGCCACCTTACGGGGATGTCTGATACGTGTCTTGCTGCTAGACTGTTGTTCCGGTGAACTGGCGAATAGGAAACGTTCAGACAGTGGTCAGAAAAAAAAAGCGCTTCAAGGACACGCTCAAGGTCTCACTGAAGAACTTTTACATGACCAGGGTCCTCTGAGAAACAGTGGCTCAAGATTGCTCCACCTGGCAAAAAGGTGCATCAGAGGTGCTGCCTCTTGGGATAGCAGAGGCCGACAGGAAAAGAGAATTGGGCAATGGCATAGCCACCTCTTCCGTATCTCCAATGCCCATGGATCACTCATGCTCAAACTGTGGCGCTGCCCTCTGTGGCCACATTGGACTGACCAGTCAGTCGGGCAGGTCGATCACAATGCTTTTCAGGGTAGTGTCTTGTCTTTGATCATCGTCGAATACTACTACTACTACACACACAAATGCATGCATTCAGGCGCGCGCGCGCACACACACACACATGCATTCAGGCGCGCGCACGCACCCCCCCCCCCCCCCCCCCCCCCCCCCCCACACACGCACGCATGCATGAAAGCACATGCATGCACGCACGCACGCACGTACGCGCGCGCTCACACACACACACACACACACACACACACACACACTTACTGTTCAAGGAATATATGTTTAAAGAAGACATCAGTGGCATTCAATTTTCCACGACGAAATTGATGAAATAATGGATGTGCAGTATTTGTCTGTTTATATTCCATATACAATACGCGCCCAGTTTGAGGAAACAAAATGATTGCCCGTTCTTCGTTGCCATTGTCTTGTTTGAAGAAGACTAAAGAGGTCGAAACGCGTCGTGTTTTTGTCCTGTAATTTGTTTGTCTCTTTCGTTCGGTGGAACAGTGTTTTCATTCTTTTAAGTTTTTATGAAAGAAGCTTAATTAGATGAAAAACTGTTAACATTCCCGATTTCCAATACTGCAAACGTAAAACATTCTTCTGTTTTACACTTTTAAAGAATGTTGTGTTTAGAACAAGTGTACACAGTAGTCAAAGACGCACGCACAAAATGTAAGAACAAGCTGCCAAGGACACACACACACACATATATATATATATATATATATATATATGTGTGTGTGTGTGTGTTTGTGTGTGTAATTCATATTTATAAATATAAATTACATACATATATATATACATCTCTCTCTCATATATATATATATATATATATATATAAAATGCTGATGAATTAAGTAGTGGGGGAAAAACAAGTGCAGGTTAACAATTCTTCCATCATTATAGTAATGACTTGGCAAAGATTAGAAATTGAGAGGAAAAAAAAAATTGATGCAAATGGGAAAATGTATATCATAAATATGAAAAACCGTTCACTACCTGCATGATGAAACTATCGCAACCCCTCTCGAAGGCAGATCTATATGTATCGCCTGCTTCGAGGTCTTTCGTCCGCTGGATCGGACTCATCAGGGAGACACGGCTGGTTGTGTCTGTGCTCTTGGCGTCAGATAGAGACACACCACTGTCCATAATTCTGTGGTGTTCCGACCGCCAAGGGTTCGAAAAAGAATCCAACAGCACCCCCAAAAACAGCCAGCGGCTATAAAATTTGCCAACAAATACACTGAAATATCAGGGTTAGAAATGGAAATCATTTTCCATACAAAGAAAACTTTACTCCACACAGCAAAAAAAAAACGAGACTTGGACCAAGAACACCAGGAAAAGTTCAACTTTTGATGTCACTATGGGATCGTATGATGGTGCCGAAACCTGCGAACTCCACAGAAGCTAACAAAAAGATAGTGAATTATTTAGACATCACGTTAGACCTCAACCAACATACATTTAAACCATACAAAAAACCAAATGACACACCTGTCTATGTAAATATCAAAAGTAATCACCCCCACCTTCCATACTCAAAACGATACCTAGAGGCATAAAACAGAGATTATCTAATCTGTCATGTAATGAAACAGTATTTAACAACACTGCAGCTGAATACCAAGAAGCGTTACACCAAAGTGGCTACAACTACAAATTACACTATGACCCAGGAAATGATATGAGCAGACACAAGAAGAACAGGAAAAGGAAAATCATATGGTACAACCCCCCATACGATGGAAGAGTTAAAACAAACGTTGGGAAAGAATTCTTTAAAATTCTGACATCTTCTTTCCCAAAAGAGCACAAACTGTTTAAGATATTTAACAGGCACAACATCAAATTATCATACTCATGTATGCCGAATCTCAAAAATCATTGATTCAACCAACAAAACGAAAAGCAGTGCAGAGACAAACGAGGGTGAAGAACGGAAATCTTGCAACTGTACCAAGAAACAACAGTGCCCTCTAAACAATAAATGCCTCCACAGCAATATTGTATACCAAGCCACTGTAAAATCAGAGAACACTGAAGAAACATATATAGGTATCACTGAAAACCAGTTTAAAACTAGATATGCAAATCATAAACAGTCATTTAACAAAGAAAGATACAAAAAATCAAACAGAATTGAGTAAATATATTTGGAAACTCTCAAAGATAAAAAAAAATAGATTACAACATATCCTGGAAAATCTTAAAAAGAGCTGCATCATACAATAACATTTCAAAAAGATGTAATTTATGCCTAACAGAAAAAATATATGATCCTATGCAAACCAAAATTAGCAACCCTAAACACTAGGATAGAAATGGTTAACAATTGCAGACACAAATGGAAGTTCCTATCAGGGAGCAGAAATCAAAAACACATGAAAAACACGTTTTGTAATGAGACCACTGATCTCAGCCCCTACCAGACGTTTAGAGTGGAGGCAAATGGGAATCACACAAAGTCATTGTTTACTGTAACGTCCATAACCATGGCAATTCTGCCTTGCAACTGTCGATTTGAAGTCTACAGGCTCTACGAAAGTTGACGACCTTCCTTTGTCTGCCAAAGGAATATCCTACGTTTACGTAAACCAAATCAACCATCAAAAAGTGAAAACAGACACCTCTATTTCAAAGGATGATGCTGCAATGTGGACTATCTCATAGCAGTATTAATACTTAGCAGATCTTGAAACAATGATATGAAACAACAAACTGATATTTGGAATAGCTCGGCTGGAAGAGCGCCTGACTCGTAATCTTGGTGATCCTGGGGTTGCGGGTTCGAATCTCCGCCGGGTCGTTTTGGTACAGGGGAAATTTTTTCCCTGGGCGTAAACATGGTTCTGACTCTATTTCCCATACAGTCCTTCAAATGAGACTATAAACCGAGGCTCCCTGTCTGAATGCACGCATAACATCTTGCACACACGTAAAATCCCATCACCAACTTTCGGAAGAGGTCAGTTTTGGCCTTTGGTATGGATTGACACGTTACACATGGCATGCACTCTGCGTGAAAAATCGAAAGAATGAAACAGTTGTAAAACTGCATGAACAATACTGACTGAATGACACGTGAAACGACGGAATAGAGCTCCAGCAGGCAACTCTTCAATCGGCTTTACCCAGTAGGCAGCCCGTTGTGTAAACGAGAATGCAGACTGTAAAGGGCTTAGAGCTGTGTCTCTGGCTGACGACAGACGCTATATAAGACGCTTATGAAAACCACTTAGAGATGAGCTTATAAGCAACTTGATGAGATAACAAGATTTACTAGATCCTTCCATCAGTTTGTTTTAGGGCAATTATGCAGGCGATTGCAAGAGTAGAGCCGAAAGAACAAAAAAAATAGTCATATAGTCATTTGGTTTCATTTCATATTGGCACTGGCGTAAATTTTAGTTATCGTATTCCGTCTGCCATCGGATATATTTGGAAATGATAGATTTATCCTATCCTACAGAGAAACCTGGTGTGGAATGTCCAGATAGAAAAGAAGCAAGTTGTTTGTCATCACATCAGAGAGATGCCGCGTGCTGGAAGGCGGCATACTGGACCTGTGTGAGCAATGACTCCCTCTCTCTCTCTCTCTCTCTCTCTCTCTATCTATATATATATATATATATATATATAGAGAGAGAGAGAGAGAGAGAGAGAGATAGATAGATAGATATACACCCATCTAACCAACTCTATCTCTCTCTGTCTATTCATCTGTAGTATTATTATCATCTACCTAATGTCTCACTTATTCTTTCTAAAACTGAACAATACTTGGCCATACAACTGACATCAATGTCTCCAGATATTTGTGTTCACCAAGATCGTAACAAATCTATTAGGCTGGTACACATTTCTTCTTGTCTAAAAGTCGGCCATGAACCCACCTGGTGACACCTGGTGTAGCCACAGTCCTCTTCGTCTCTGTCATCCTGACACTCCACAAACAGATTACAGGCCAGGTGGGGCTGGAGACCGTGCAGTCCTTTCCAGTTGTCCATGGAGCAGTTCCACTTTCCACTGGCAAACCTCGCAGGTCTTCTGGAAAGCTGAAGGAAAAAAATGCGTTATGCACGAGTGAAAAGGCATCTTCTTTCCCTGCAGGGAGCACGAGTGCGCGCGTATACACACACACACACACACACACACACACACACACACACACACACACACGCACACACACACACACACGCACGCACGCACGCACGCACACACACACACAC
>JADBJO010016403.1:10000-17500 GCA_016801955.1 Conus betulinus | reverse complement strand
GGGAGTGAAGGTAGATGATTTGGGGTTGAAATGTGTTGAAGTGTGATTTAGTTTAGTGTGGAAAAAAAAAAATAAATATAATAATACAGAGGATTACGGAGCCGTAAATCGCGCTGGCTTGTAGTTAAGGGGGGAAGGAGTGAGAGGGAGGTGTCGTGAGAGGTTATTGTCGTCTGCGCGCGCGCGTCGAATGTCGGTATGCGCGGGGGTCGTGTTTTTATTATATTGTGCTTTTTGGTGATTATTGCATTATTGCAAGTTGAAATTGATTAGGCGTATGCTTAATCACGTATGGCCCAGCAGGGGGGGCGCCGTCCCGTCGCTCTGCTTTTATTAGTATGTTTGGGTTTGCGTTACTAGTTCAGCGGCGGCGAGCGCTTCCGCTCTCCGGTGTTGTTGCTGGTGTTGAATTATGTGGCATTTTTTATATGCCATTAAAGGGGGGAAAAGTAAAACAAAACAGTAATTTATATGGCATTATGTGGTTTTATTTGGGTATATACTATTTGATGTATGTTAATTCGGATGTGATATAATATGATGTTGGTAGGGTGGCATGTGAAGGATGGTTTGTCATATGGATAGTATTATTAATTGATTTTGTTTGATTTTGATATTGTAGAATAAGGAGAAAGTTAAGGTGTTTATAATTGGAAGTTAATAACTGTTTGTTTTGTGCATTTTTTTTTCTGGATATTGTAGATTGATTTAGGTATGTTTTGATGGAATTGTGAGGGGCTAGGTTGGGTTAGTTAGTTAGTTTGACGGCTTGAATGCCTTGGTCGAAAGTGGAATTGCGAAGATAATGTGTTATGGTTTTGGTGTGCTTAAAGTTAGATAATTAGTTGTGGGTCAGAGTAGTTATGAAATTATTTTATTTCCAGGTATCGACATGGTTTAATATTTTTTGTTGCTGCATCCTCCGGTCTGGGGCATCGTACCGGGTATTGCCTTGGCTTCTGTCGTCGGTGTAGCTGACCTCTAGGTCATCGTCACAGACGACCGGGAGGGGTCGAGAGCATCCTTCGAGCGTCGAAAGCTTCCCTTCCTGCTGTTGAGATCTGCTGAGCTGCTGAGCCCTTCGTCGTCTTCAGTTTGTGTTACGGTGTTTGAAATTAGTGACTTTGTGTTGAACTTAGTGACATTATTGATTTGGCATTGTTCGGAGCTTCATCTACCGTGGCATCAAGACCTCAGTGACAGTGTGGTCACCAGTGCCCAAACTGTAAATGCCCGTAAGGGAAGGGAAAGAGTTGAGGTGTGAAAAATTGATTGTGAAAAAAAAAAAAAAAAAAAAGAAAGATGGTTCGAGTATGTGAAGGGTGAATGATATTGTATATGAGCTGTTGATGATCATATATATATATATATATATATATATATATATAGAGAGAGAGAGAGAGAGATAGAGAGAGAGATAGAGATTGGGATATATTAGTATATGTTGTGTGGAGGGGGATTGTAGTGATTTTTTTTTTTTGAGGGGGTGTGTTGTTGTGTCCCCTTAGTAGTTTGTATTGTGTGGGCACTTTGGGTTCTGTATGCCATCCTTCCCCTCTGGATGACCCAGCCAAAGTTACCACGCGATACCCCCTGTAGTATCCTTGGTCCGATATTAACCCTGTGTGGGTTGGGGTCCTTTGAGGCTCCGAGAATCTGGAGGTGGGTGTCGGGGCATTTTTTTTTTTTTTTTTTTTTTTTTTTTTTTTTTAATACTATTGATGATTGATGTGTTGTTGTTTGAAGATCTGTTTTACTTGTTTTGCTGGTGGTGCGTGTCTGAGTGCGAATCTGAATAAAATTTGTTAGTTTGTCGCACCTATTATTTGGTGTTTTGTATTCTTTGTTCTGTGGTGTTAATAGTTTTAGAGTGTGGGCGGGGGGATTTAAAGGGGGTACCCTTTCACATTTGGGTATTCCTGTCACCGCACTAGGCGAAGTGACGACATCCACGAACATAACAATACGACGAAATCTTTGAGCAGGTCCCACAACTTTTATTGAGCTTGCTATCGAATCAGTTCATCAGAACGGAAGCGCGCCCCCCATGTAAACAATTCAAGGGAAATAATCTAATCATCAACAGAACAAGGGAAGTTACTCGCTCATAAGAATGAGACGCTACAGAATGGATGACACGCATACACATAGCATGTACCCTTTGTTAAAATTCGAGACTGAGTGAAAAAACGGAGGAGCTAATACTAGACTGAATGACACGGTAAACGGCTGAATGCAACGCCTGCAGGCATCAGTTATTAAGCTCTATCAAGTTCGGCGACGCGTTGTATAAACGAGAGCGTGGATTTTGAAAGAGCTTAGAGTTTGGTCTCTAACCGATGATGGGCACTATAGAAGTACCCTCACTACTACTTGCTGCTGCTGCTCCTGCTGCTGCTGCTACTACTACTACTACTACTACTACTACTACTGCCACTACTTCTACTACTACTACTACTGCTGCTGCTACTGCCACTACTGCTACTACTACTATAACTAGGAACAGCAGAAGTATAAGCAGCAGAAAGGCTACTTTGCTGAAACCAAAAAAGAGAGAAAAAAAATGCATGGAATAACATAACTCCTTTTGAATGTGTGAAAAGAAAAACGCTTGTCACTAGTCAGTTAAATCCTGAAAAAAAATGTTGACACTATTAGTGATTTAATGACATACGTTGTATTTATATTGACACTGCTAGCGATTTCATGACATACGTTGTGTTCAATTGACACTGTTAGTGATTTGATGACATACATCGTGTTTAACTGACACTGCTAGTGATCTAATGACAGAAGGTGTGTGTGATTGACACTGCTAATGATTTAAAGACATGAGATGTGTTTAACCGACACTGATAATGGTTTAATTACATAAGTTGTGTTTGATTGACACCGCTAAAGTTTAGATGACGTGAGGTGTGTTTAATTGATTCTTCTAATGATTTAATGTCATACGTTGTGTGTTTATTGACACTGCTAATGATTTAATGACATAATATGTGTTGAATTGACATGCTAATAATTCAATTATATAAGATGTGTTGCATTGACACTACTAATGATTTAATGACATAACATGTGTTTATATTGACACTGCTAGCGATTTAATGACATAAGATGTGTTTATATTGACACTGCTAGCGATTTAATGACATACAATGCGTTTATATTGACACTGCTAGCGATTTAATGATATAAAATGTGTTTATACTGACACTGTTAGCGATTAAATGACATAAGATGTGTTTATATTGACACTGCTAGCGATTTAATGACATAAAATGTGTTTATATTGACATTGCTAGCGATTTAATGACATGAGATGTGTTTAATTGGCACCGCTGGTGGTATAATGACGTAAGATGTGTGTCATAAACACTGCTAGAGTTTTAATGCCATATTTTGTGTTTATATTGACACTGCCGGTGATTTAATGACATGTGTTTATATTGACACTGCCACTGATTTGATGACAAAAGTGTGTGTAAATCAACCTGATGTAGGCGAAGTGATAGTGTGGGCTGGCTGGGAGGAGGTGGGGGGGGGGGGGTGAGAGTGTGGGGGCCATTGTGGAGCAGGGCGGGCTGTATCGGCCAGGGGTTGGACCAATGAGCGACAGGGGACCATCAGCTCTTCTGCAGGCTCTAAACCTCCTCTCGTCACAGGTCCACAACCCCGAAATTGTCGCCCTTTGGTTAGAAGAAAAAAAAAAACATAAGCAGCCGCAAGAAGGTGACACTGAGAGAGAGAGAGAGAGAGAGAGAGAGAGAGAGAGAGAGAGAGAGAAGGGAGAGAGAGAGAGAGAAACAGAGGCACAGATAGAGAGACAATGAGAGAAAGACATAGACAGAGACAAAGAAATACAGACAGACAGAGACAGACAGGCAGACAGACAGACAATAAGATAGATAGAGAGGGGGGGGGGGGGGTAAGGTAGAGAAATGTTGCTTATTGCCCAGCCGTCCGCAAAGGGTGATACGAGGGCTGTCATGGAGTTGAAGTCAACTCACAATTCATTAAAAAAAAATCATTCACACATCCCTTTAAGAGAGAGAGAGAGAGAGAGAGGGAGAGAGAGACAGAGACAGAGACAGAGACAGACGGGCAAAGAGACAGGTAGACAGACAGGCAGACTGACAGAGAGAGACAGAGAGAGAGAGGCAGACAGACAGACAGATACAGACAGACAGAAAGCAGGATCAGGAGAAACAGCAAGAGAGACACTCTCCCCGGAACGTGAAGTTTCTCCTTAAAGCAGCAGAGTAAACTGACCTCAAACGTTGTCAAAATCACATGGTACTCAACCGTGTAATTGACGGTCGTTGTCCTCAGCTCTGTGAACTGGAGATTGCCTTCTTCCACAACCAAGGTTCGGTCCCGTGCAAAGGTCGCCAGTGACACTGTGACCGGCCGCTGTTGAAGAGAAGGACTAGACGAACTCACCATCACCACCTTCAGGGCACCCATTGTGATCTGGAGGAATGTGAGCATCGTCACGGTGCCAGGAAAATGGAGATTCTAAGGTCAGTGTAGCACTTTCCAGTGTCTGAGGCCCATTCACCAACACACATTTTCGAATCTTGTACATACATATTTTGTTCACGATTAGAGGAAGAATTAGCTGTCTAATAGATCAGCGAACACATGGATAGATAAATGAATACATAAACAGATTTGTTTAAATGTACAAATGAATAGGCAAATAAATAAATGAATAATTAATCAATCATTAAATTAACACACAAATAAATGGAAAATAAAATTAATAAATATTATAAGATTAGTAATTCACCAGCAAGGTATAACAACAGGTGGCTTCTTTTCAGTCCCTGAACAATTTTTTTTTTTTTACTCCTTAAGTTATTTAGTCAATTTCGCGTGTTTATTTAATTTAATTTATTTATTCATCTATTTTATTTATTCATTCACTCATCCATATATATATATATATATATATATATATATATATATATATATATATATATATATATATATATATATATATATATATATATATATATATATATATAAAAAAAAATAGGATGGTAAAAGGAAGTTTTAAAATCAACAGGTCTGTTTCGAGCGCTCGCTCTCCTCAGGATATATATATATATATATATATATATATATCATATATATATATATATATATATATATATATATATATATATTTGGTGGGGAAGTTTGAAAAGACAAAACATGGTAGTGATGGGGACTGGGGTCTAAAATGGAATCTCTCTCTCTCTCTCTCTCTCTCTCTCTCTCTCTCTCTCTCTCTCTCTCTCTCTCTCTCTTCTCTCTCCCTCTCTCTGTTTCGTCTTGTGGTTCGCCTGTTCATGTTGGGCGGAAGTCTTACTCAAACTTTTTTTTGAAAGATTTGTTCAACTTTTCGCCTGCAGTCGGTCGCCTCACTAACCTCGCTGCTACATGACGGCTTAGTTCCACGGATCTCTGGCACAGAGCAGCACCAGCAGCAGCAGCCCCTCTGGAACTGCCAGCAGGAGCAGATTGGTTCCCTTGGGACATGATGCCACTGTCACCTCCACGATGGGCACGCCTCTGCTTCAGTGTGTCAGAGTACATACAATATTTCTAAAACAAATCCGTCTGGTGGCCATTATTTTTTAACAGACTTTAAAAAGATGGGTTTACCAGCCCCAAAGTTGTTTTTATTCTTAGCAAAACGGCGTGAAATTTAGCTTTTGTTTTTCATTTCTTATCATCAAAGGTACGGTAATTACTGCGATATACACCAATCGACTACAGATCAGTGTCAAAAACTTTGCGTCCAGATGTGTGGTATGGGGTACTCAGTATAAGATGTCAAAAAAATCTGAATCTATAGCTACTTGGGCATGCGTCATTGAATATCCTGGAGGTATCCTAATGTTATATGTAAAGTAAACAAACAAACATTACACTCATTACCAGTGCTGTAAATCTGCCAAGCATTCTTAAAAGTAAAACGGGCAGCTTTTGCCCGCGGACAATCTTCCAATCACTAAAAGTCAGAATTGCAAAATTTAAAACCAATATTTCAGTTCAGATGATCAGAAACGATTAACTGAAATTTATAAAGCGGGCACGATGCTTTTCATCATGTTGTCGGCTCGATATCGTCATCAGGAATTCAAGCTTTGGGCTTCCAGTTAGACAACGACATCAAGATCAACATAGAAATGGTTTCTTGGTCTACCTAGTAATGGTTTTTTGTTCTAGCGATAAGGCAATAAAGAGTTTTAAATACCACAAGATCTAGATTGTATGTTTGGGTGTTCCAGATCAACATAAACATCAATATGAAAAATTTCTCTCTCTCTCTCTCTCTCTCTCTCTCTCTCTCTCTCTCTCTCTCTCTCTCTCTCTCTCTCCAATGTATGTGGTATGTATTTTGTGTGTGTGTGTGTGTGGTGGGTGTGGGTGTGGGTGTGTGTATGTGTGCGTGTGTGTGTGTTTGTGTGTTATGTGTGTGTGTGTGCGTGTGTGTGTGTGTTGTGTGTTATGTGTGTGTGTGTGTGTGTGTGTGTGTGTGTGTGTGTGTGTGTGTGTGTGTGTGTGTCTCTGTGTGTGTGTGCGTGTGTGTGTGTGTGTGTGTGTGTGTGTGTGTGTGTGTGTGTGTGTGTGTGTGTGTGTGTGTGTGTGTGTGTTTTCAAGACAATTAACACGGCCAGTTTCACAGAAACACAACACAGGTGGACGACTACTGCTTTGCATTCAAAGCATGCACACATCAGTCAAAGCGCACGTTCCAAACGCGCCCAAGATGTCTGATTACATGCAGGGTACTCGCGGTCTTAGACAGGGAGATATGTGCGGCCCAATCTTATTTTCATTATTAATTAGCGAACTATCGATAGATACAGTTAACAATGGCAAGCACGGCGCAACTTTATCACCGGAGAACATGGTAGAGACTCATCCTCCTGTTTGCTGACGATGTGGCCCTCCTGTCTGAAACTGCTATAGGTTTGCAGAACCAGCGTAGAATTCTACATGACTCACAGAAACGTCTTGGACTGACTGTGAACATGGATAAAAGTAAGATCAGTCTTCAAACACCAGTCCCTCTTCAGTTGCAGAGTTACTTGTATATGTGACGGTGGAAATTTCGTATTTCATATTCAGAATTAATAAAAATGGAGTTTGAACAATAAAAAATGTAGGAACATAGAACATTTAACTTCCATCTGCTAGCATTTCTGTAAAGGAGAAAACTTGGCATGTAAGGTGGTCTTTTGGTGGAGTACAAATGTAGGTGGTTAATATATAGCAATACCTTGATGTGTACTTCACCACCACGCTTCGATTTGTCTGCAGCCGATAGTGATCTCGCCACGAAAGCCAGGAAAGCTTGATCGTGTATTCTCAACGTTTTGAACATTTTTAGAAAATAGTTAAGTGAGAAATCGAAAGAATGAAGGAAGTAAGGAAATTTAGTAAACGATTTTGAACAATACTGACTGAATGACACAGGAAACGACTGAATGAAGCGCCAGCTGG
>JADBJO010016403.1:0-7500 GCA_016801955.1 Conus betulinus | reverse complement strand
CCTGGGCAACCTTGAAATTTCCATTTGTGTTATTTTCAACCAATAACGTATGCAAGCGGTCGCAGAATTCAAATACATTGGATATTTGTTTACTTCGCCGTAGACTAAATCGTTAGGTGTTCGCATTCTCACCCCTAGGTATTTTTTCTAAATGCAAATATAAGCACATTTTCACAATAAACAGCAGAATCATAAAGACCCCAAATTTGAGCTCCATACTGAGCGATAGGCTTGTACCTGAGAATCGAACAATTTTATAAACAATTTCAAAGATTGGTTTTCGAATTTGATAGATGTTGCATAATACATAGTAGTGCACGCTTAGCTCTACTGGCAAGATCCTTGCATGCAAAAGTAAAGCTTGATTTCGTTGAAAATATATTCCTAAATATTGAGATATGTTGACCGCAGGCATTAAACTCCATTATAAGTCCACCTTTCTCTAATTCATGAAAACCCACCCTTTCTAAACACAATTATATTGCTTTTTTGACATGTTATTTGGTAACTGAAGTGAAGTTTGCAGATCGTAATAGATTATTTTAGTTGTCTTTGTAAGCCAGTAATAGTTTCAGACATCAGAACAACATCGTCTGCTAAGAGAAGAATAAACAATTCAAGAGCATCGCAAGTAAATTGTGCACCGTGTTTTCCATTTCTAACAACCTCTGATGTTAACTCATTAATGAAAAGAGAGAATAAAACAGGACTGCACACATCCCCTTGTTTTTACACCAGAGGTACATTGAATATAGTCAGTCATGTTTCCTCCGCACCGAACCTTAGCTTTAACACAAAAATACATGTTAGCTATGATCTGAACAGTTTTCCATGAACACCAGCTTTTAAGAGAATAGGCCAGAGAAAATATCTATTAACAGAATGAAATGCTTTCTCGAAATCTATGAAAGCAACATACAACTTACGATTTGAAAGAAAACTGTTTTTGCTCCGAAGCGATCAAAGCAAACATATGATCCACAGTTGAATAATTGCGCTTAAAACCTGCCTGATATTCGCCAGTGATGTCATTATCTTCAACCCATTCCTGTAATCGGCGATTGATAATAGTGCTGTAAATCTACTTCTAGCGTCACTGAAAGAAATTCCTTTATAGTTATTAGGATCATTCACGTTGCCTTTTTTGTACAGTGTTTGAACAATACTTTCCGTCCAATATTCAGGATAAATTCCCTTATGAAATAAAGAATTGAAAAAGGTTACCAAAAAAAGTTCATAATCAGGTCAGTTTTTAAGCATACCTCATCAGCTCACCAATTATCCCGTCTGGTCCTGGAGATTTATATTTCTTGATTTTTTTTTCAGAGCAAATCTACTTCCTCTTTTGAAATCGGACGACTTAAATAATCAGCCTCTCCTTCATTGCGATTCAACTGTAACCCGCTGTTAGGATCTACGTCTATAGTTAGAAATGACTTAAAATGTTCGTGCCATGTTTCGATACGGATGCTGTTCACTAGTTTGTCTTCTTTTACTTAATGAAATTCGATGTACATTCTTCCAAAAATTCTTTCTGATTTTCTGTTCATGCAACTAGTTCTATCACAATGCGTTGTTAAACTGCTTCCTTTTATTAATCCTTGCAAGTGTTTGTAGTCCCATCTTGCCCTACAATAGAAATCACGATCTTTGTCGTCATGCATACGTTTAAATTTTCTAAATGTGTGTTCTGTGTGCGTGCGTGTGTGTGTGTGTGTGTGTGTGTGTGTGGTGTGTGTGTGTGTGTGTGTGTGTGTGTGTGTGTGTGTGGGAGGGAGAGAGAGAGAGAGAGACAGACAGACAGACAGGCAGACAGAGAGACAGAGAGAGGGACAAAGAGAATAACTAACCTCAAAGTGTGATGCTGAACGACATACCATTCATAATAATGTGAGGCTGGGAGTAAGACAACACAAAAAAGGTAAATCTTGGGACACACGCTTTTGTTTTTTTTTCTCCTAGATACACGTGTCAACCACAGAGACATCTGGAGAAAGAACTGACAATTTGATTAAGCATGCACAAAAATAAGAATGAAAAAAAAAGAGAAAAAAAAATGGGGCATAGATTCCTTGAGGCAGTACAACAGTAGGCCTACAGAGACAACACCATCAAAAAGAAAACAAAACGTTAGAACCGAGAACTGCCAAGGTGGCAGCCGAAAGAGCAGAATCGGATGCCCTGTTGCATAAGGATATTGCAGCCGAAAAAGCAGAATCGAATGCTACTTTTGGCAGTCAAAGTAATGGTGGGAGGGGTTTCCAGTTTGGTCAGTTAAAACGCAGTCAGGTGGTGGAATTGTAGCTGTAAAGACGTAGGTAAACCAAGAAAGGAATTTGTAAGCAGATTCAGTTCAGTTCAGTGGTTTATTTAATGCTTTTTCGTCGCCAGATGATATCACACGTTAATAATAATAATAATGATAATAATAATAATAATAATAGTAAGCTAACCTCTACACTGAGCTCATCATCCATGTTAATACTTTCAAACTGGCATCTGATATATGCATATGTACATAAATGAAATACCCTAGTGGTATACAACATTGTTGATCTTTATTTTTTTTTTAAATGCAATCTGTGACTGGGAAACACCCATGGCAATTTCGGCAACATACGAACCACATAAGACAGCGCTGACATTATCGAAGTTCTTCATCTCAATACCTTTCTTTGTTCATGTTAGATTATCAAAGTTCTTCATCTCAATATCTTTCTTTGTTAATGTCACATTATCAAGTTTTTTAACATCTCAATACCTTTCTTTGTTCATGTTACGTTATCAAAGTTCTTCATCTCAATACCTTTCTTTGTTCATGTTACGTTATCAAAAATCTTAATCTCAATACCTTTCTGTGTTCATGTTACGTTATCAAAGTTCTTCATCTCAATACCTTTCTTTGTTCATGTTACGTTATCAAAGTTCTTCATCTCAATACCTTTCTTTGTTAATGATACATTATCAAAGTTCTTCATCTCAATACCTTTCTTTGTTTCATGTTACGTTACCAAAGTTCTTCATCTCAATACCTTTCTTTGTTAATGTTACATTATCAAAATTCTTCATCTCAATACCTTTCTTTGTTCATGTTACATTACCAAAGTTCTTCATCTCAGTACCTTTCTTTGTTCATGTTACTGTCTCTACTTTGTCGTATTATGTGTCGGCTCCAAATACAGAGTTCTCTTCCTGTCTGTTAGAAATAATAAACCAAAATGGATGCCTTTTTGTTTGGTTTTGAATCTTAGGCTTTCTAATGCTTCTGAAACCTGGAGGTATGGTCCATTCATTTTTTTTTTTTTCAATGTTATGTTGTGTTGTATTGTGCTGTATTGTGTTATGCTAAGTATTTGTGTGTTTCAATTTTATTAATTATTTATTTATTATTCATTTATTTATTTATTTCATTTTCGTACATGTCCAGAGGAAACACTTGTTCTTGCATCCATTTTTGGAGAGCTCAGTGCTCCATTACATATGACAATGTAAATATTGAGTTTTTCTTTTCTTTCTTTTTTCTATGAATCAATGTGCCCCAGGTTCCATTAGAAATTCAGACATGTCAAAGCAGAACCTGAAACAGAGAATCCCCATCCTATTTGACACCAGTCAGACACTACCTCGACACAGGATTTGAACTGACTGGCATTTCTGAGAACAGCAAAAAAAAAGTGCATAAATAGATTTTTTTTTTTTTTTTAGAAAAATGACAGATAAGTAAATAAATAAGCAAACAAATAAATAGATAAACAAGCATTTCGTAGGTTTCGAAACATCTTTTGTTTTCTCGAAAGGATAGAAACGCACTAGCATCAAAGACATATGTCAAGTAGCAGGATTATGCCAAAAGGTAAGTCCCGATATTTTTGTAGGTATGATTATTTACTCCTAGTTTTGCTTTGAGCACTTTACAGCAGATGATTGGACAGGTGAGGGCAGCGCTGTTGTTGCACTCATGAGCTAAAGTCGAAGACGTTTCCGAGAATGTAACTTTTACGACTAAGAAGACTCCAAGTCCTGTTCTTCGAAACTTCTGTGAAACTGGGCGCTGAGTGAAGGAAAGGTGACAAGAATAGGTTCTGATCGCTCGGTGCATCGACCCGGACAGAGAGAAGATCGCATTTTGAACAAGTTTTCACGTCTTTTTGTGTTCATTATTTGTTAAATTATTTACTCAGTTATTCATTCATTTACTTACTGCTCCATCTTCTGTGCTACTCAGTGGCACTGTACCCGCTCATTCCAACCCCTCGTCCACAGCCACAGCCCGGCCCGGCCCGCCACAGCCTCCACACCAGCAATCCACAGGGAGCATTCAGTGTCAAGTCGTCAAGAGGCAACCCACCGGAGGTGACACTGCACTGCTGCCGAGTCACTTCGGTGGTGTTCAGTGTCGCCTGTCCTGACCTAACATACGCAGGACGCCATCTACTCCGCCCCTTACTGACGACAATAATTGCTTAGTCGTGGAGCCAGCGTAAGTGAGCTCTCCCTCCGGAGGGCGCCACCACGTCCGTCCAACAACAGACGTTTCGAAGTTTCTACCTGCGGTTAAAGGTTTAGAGATCAGTAATCAGTGACTCTGGCAGTGGTCTCAAAATAAGACGGTGCTCTTCTCAAACATTTTAGCTTTCAACCTCTGCATATTGCATCCTCTGTTCAGTTTTAATCTCTTGGTCATCACTCATCACCCTTTCTCATCGTTTCAAGTGTTTACAGAAAACAAAATCCAAAGTACAAGACTACGGTTTGGCGTAGCGAATGAGCAATATAGATTAACCAGAATGCACGAGACTATGACGTAGCACAACCGATCAAAACGCATGGAACCTTGCAGAAGGATCGAGAACCTTCATGTGTTATAGCCTATCAAAATGCTAAGGACATCCAGGGAGTTTTTTTAATTGAAGTTTTTGACACTGTCTCCTTCTTGCTGGTACTTTTCATCTAAAATCATTTCATAATAGTTATACGCATGCATTACATGGTTAATTTTTTTTTGAAGTCACATTACTGTTTGCAACAGTAATGATGCCAAAAATGTTGAAGTTCAACCCCTCAGTTTTCATGCAATACGCCAGGCTAGTCCAAACGTCAGTGCTTTCCTTCTGCCTGTCCTTCAGTTCCTCGTCCTTCAGTTCAAAGGGCGGTGTAAATGACAAAGGTCGTGACGACAGCCACAGATTGGGTGGTCTACATCAGCGAAAACGGGATTCAAAGGGAGGTAATTTGCAGCAGGTCGAAAGCAAAAACGTGTAGTGCAGTAATGTGCTTCTGGTTAGAATCTGCCTTGCCAGAAACTTGTTAGAAACCTCTGGCCTGTAAAGTGTTCATTTCAGCAGAAGGTGGCCTAAATCATGTGTACGTCAATCATAGAAGTGTCAATGTATTTAGTGAGACAGGTGCACACTCGCAGGAATGAAAAAAAGTGTGTTTAGGGTGACGAATATACAGGTAGGAAACAGAACAGATGAGGTTAACAACCACTGCCTATCAAAACTAACAAAATCTGATAATTCGGCGGTCTTTGACTGTGACAAAGTCTTAGGATCAGAATACAAAACTGACCCGGCGGGAAATGAAGTCCAATGTGTGCCATGTAAGCACGTTACATATGTGCCAGAGTCATGAGTTGTCTATCTTGACCATGGTCTTCTACACTGGAATCAGACTTTTCACTGACATATACAGGAAAAACATTCTGGATCTCTGTGTAATATAGTTGTTCCAATTTATTATTCACCAAAGAATAAATGTGATTTCCACAATAAGACTGCAGTATGCATAGTATGCATGTGGGCCATCCATGATTGTGATCGCCATGCTGCAGTACCTTCCTACATTTCTGTGTCGGATTTCAAACGTTAATCACAATCTGAAGAATGAAAAAAGCAATTAATTGAAAAAAGAAAGTTGTGCGTGAATTTCAAGATATTTGATCGTCACGCTACTTTTGTTGCGTGAGGGGGCGGCACCAGTGAAATAAAACGCTAGCATTAAATTCACCTGTCAGGATAAAACGCTGATCTATTCCATTTGTGTTTCAAGGAATGGTTAAAACGACCCGTCAAGACCATGTTAAACCTGAAAGTCATTGACCCTTAAGGTCTCTGTACTCAGCACTATCATGAAAGTGAGTGAACAAGATTGGAATGATTCTTCTTTCAGACACGAAGACAACGTTTTTGTTTGTTTGTTTGTTTGCTTGTTGTTGACGCTGTTATTGATACTGAATCATTTCGCAAACTTTGTGAGACATCTTTTTTTTTTAATTGAAAACAGCTTCTAAGTTCAAACAGACGGAATTCTTCCACAGAGTATTGTCAAACATCAGCTAAAGCAGGAGACAATAATAAAAGAAGTATTTTTCCCCATCACCTTGAGGGGGCTCTGACAATAGATTTGTATGCCATTTGGGCATGATGGTGCCTTCCAACGTTTGTCCAATGACGAGAAATTTAACTGTAGGACGTTTTCAGTATATATATATATATATATATCTAATATATATATATATGATATATATATATATATATATATGTCAAGGTTAAGGACCTTGTAAGGGAGGGAAAGACAAAGGGGAAAATCGACACTGGCAATAACTGATAGCAAACACCCAAACACTCACTCAACCAGACCACCCAAGGATTTACAAAGACAATAACAGTTTATTAATTATAAATTGACAATACTCATTCATTCCATATGGGGAGAGAGGCCTAACCAAAGAAGACTGAAGACAGAGGAGAACTACCAGCCCAACTAATTAAAGAATTTCATAATGAAAGAAGAACGATAGGGGAGAGACAGACTAAATAAGATTCAAGACAGGTCAAAAAAACCTTCACACCACCAAAGCAATCACAACCATTTCCACTCAGTCACTCCAAAACAGCCAGACTTCACCATTTCCTCGTCAACCATGCCAGCCTGCATGTAATTCACTCCTATTTCAGTCCCACGTCCACGGCAACACAACACAAACACGAATACACTTAGACATCACCCAAGTCTGAGTTCCTGCGACGCACGGTCAGCTCTAAATTGTCCCACATCCAGGGCCACATGGGATCAGCCAGAACAGCAGCGTTGAAGAAGTCCCGGTCCCACGTCGTCAGTTCCAGAAGATGGGAGGGGTGGACGTGACAGACCTCCAGGGGTGTCCAGAGGTGGATCCGGCCTTCTGAGACAAACAGGGTCAACGCCCTGCAGCGACGATCAATACGTGTACAGGGCAAATATCAGGGTGTGTCTGGGTGTGCATGCGCGCATGCGTGTGTGTACGTGAGCGGGGACTCTATTTTGATCAAGTCTAACCACTTGTTTTCAAAATTATACTGGAAAAAAAACTATCAAACACTCATCCCTTTTTCACAATGGGATAAAGTACTGAAATTATTCTTAAAAACAATACAAAATATGACACAAAGACAGAGGGCTGACAAAAACAGATAAAACACGACGGGACGAGTCCAAAGCGTGGGCGTCGGGATAGGA
>JADBJO010016402.1:32500-40612 GCA_016801955.1 Conus betulinus | reverse complement strand
CCGGGAGGGAAGGGGAGGGAGGAGAGTCTGCGGCTGTGGCCCGTCATCTGACCTGGGGACACATCGTCAGGGCACCCCATCATTCATGATCATCGCCAGGATGTTCGTCATTTTCGATCATCAGCACTATCTTGGTCGTCACCGTCATCCTGGTTTGTCGGCCATACCCCGTCCTGGTCAACGCTTTTATTAACACAAGGCACTGGACCAATCAACTAACCAACTTCGGCCAACAGGAGGATTGAAAGCAAAGACTTTACTAAAGCTGATGTCCACACGCCAGAGCAAGAATCCACGGTTTTCCGAGTGCAACGTCCCTCTCCAAAATTGAGAGGCAGTGAGTACTTCGGTAAGCTTATTCTTTAAGTGTAAGCACAAGATAAAAAACACCTGTTATGGGAATCGCCGGTATTTTCCAGCCGCCGCCTTGCAGCTGCTCAACCATTGCGCAAGCATCAATCACCAGTGCGACCCTCCGCCTGTTCGAGATCTCGTGGCCCCTTTCTGTTCAAATCATCAATACGAAGCGCCTGACAAGGTCAGTGACGCTAGCATTAAATCAGCCCGAAAACAGTTTTCATCATGGTTAAAATGGTTAAAGCGCCAGGGACCGGTAAAGCTCAGTGGTAGAGCGCCGGACTCGTACTCTTGTGATCCCTGGGTTAGGGTTCGAATCTCCGCCGGGCCGTTTTCTGTTACAGGTGGGACTTTTCCCTCAGAGTTCTGACTCCATGTCCCTACAGAGTCCTTTATATGAACTATAAAACTGAGGTTTCGTGTGTGAACGTCAAATCCCATCACCAAATTTCGGAAGAGAAGCCAGGTTGGCTCGTTGGTAATGGATGACCCGCTACACATAGCATGCACCTTCTCCGAACGACGGGAGTATGGCGGCCTTAACTGCGGTGATAAAAAAAAACTCGGTGCATACGATACAAAACTCCACTCGCCTTTGTTGGGCAATGATTAATCGCATTACTGGTGCTTACCTGGCCTGTCTGATACAGGGAGTTCCGCAGAGTATCAGCTTGTCTGCGTACGCTGGGACAAAATATTAAAGTCGGCCAGTCGGCAGTTCACGTGTGTGCCATTTTGACTTGTCAAGCACGTACCATTCTCAAGTCAACGCGTTTCCAGCTTTCTGTCGGTGGTGTGACTCACGAGTTGCAAAATGCCAAGACTCGTATTTGTTCAGGTGTTGCAGGTTAAAGTCAGCCATGAAATGAATTCAGGTGCGAAAAGAACTTCAGAATGCGTTTGGGCTTCTTCCAAAAGCATGCGCAGACGGAAGCCAACGACAAACGCCCATGCTGCTCTCTTATTTCAGCGTGAAAGGTTGTAGGGCGCGTGAAAGCACGGCAAAACGCATCTTGTCTTTCATGCTGGGGCTCTTATTTCACAAGCGTGAAAGGTTGTACGACGAGACTTCCGTGCGAAGTCAGGTCACTAAGGTTCACGTCACGCCCAAGGCGTGGCACAAGACATCGTCAGCCAGTCGCTCAATTATTAGTGACAAAGTAGCTGGCTATATCCAGCACGCTGTCTCGCATTCAGACACCAACGGTGCTCTACGGCTCTTTAACGTGTCGGCCGTCATGGCTTACACAGCGGGCTGCCCAAACTGGGTGAAGCCGACTGAAGAGCTGCTTGCTAGTGCTTAAGGTTCCTTTCCCCTTGTGTGACTCAGTCAGGTATTGGTCACTAGCCGATTGAAGAGCTGCTTGCTAGTGCTTAAGGTTCCTTTCCCGTGTGACTCAGTCAGGGTAGTGTTCACTTTATTCCTTCGATTTTTCACGGGAGGATGCGTGCTAAGTGTACACTTGTCGTCCATTCCACGGCCAAACTGGTCTGCTCTGATTGAAAAAAAAGTTGGTCATGGGGTTTTACGCGTGTGGCAAGATGTTATACATCGCGTTCACACACGGAGCCTTGTGTCATAGTCTCATTCGAAGATTGTTCAAAGAATGGGATCAGAACCGATGCTAACTCCGAGAAAAACAACAACAACAACAACAAAAGAAAAAGAAAAAACAAACAAACAAAAAAACTTTTGTCACGAACCGGTCCGGCGGAGATTCGAACCCGCAGCCCCCAGCATTAACGAGGTCACGAGTTTGGCGCTCTTGCAATTGGAAACACTTCCGAGTCCCTTGACTCTCATACGGCTTATGTGAAGCGAGAGTCAGAACACAGACTAACGACTCTCACTGAGGCTTACGTCACAGGGGGGGCGGGGGGACGTGAAACCACACCGTGACTCAACTAAGGCTCATGTCACACGAGAGCGATTTGAAGCAGCCACCTAACCACCACCATAAAGCTCAGTGCACACTGGAGTGTGAAAGCAAGATATGTGACGATCACTGTGGCGTTATATAGGTCACAAAGTCGTGGTACGAGACATCTGACGAACACTGTCCTACGGGATTCGTGAAACAAGTGTTTCAATGCTGAAACAACCACCGGGCGGCACGCTGTTTGCCGTCTGACAAGTACGTGAGAGAGTGTAGCAGGAAGGAGAGAGAGAGAGAGAGAAGAGAGAGAGAGAGAGAGAGAGGAGGGATGAAGACGGGAGGGATATGGATAAAGGGAGAGGAGGGGGGAGACAGGAGGGAGGGGAGGGGATGGAGGGAAAGGTTGTTTTCTGTCTCCCTGTGCCTCTACCTCTCCACCCCTAATTCCTGCCTGGGTTCCATTGAAAATCGTGGAGATTTGTGTGTGTGTGTGTGTGTGTGTTGTGTGTGTGGTGTGTGTTTGTGTGTGTGTGAGGTGAGTGAGTTGAGTGAGTGTGTGTGTGTGTGTGTGTGTGTTGTGTGTGTGTGTGTGTGTGTGTTTCTTTGTTTTGTTTGTTTTCCTTTCTTCTTTTTCTTGTTTTTTTTTCCTGTGCTGTCTTTCCCTCGTCGTCATCATCCGCTTCTCTATCTTCGTCGTGCTGCCTACGTAACATAAATATGTATATTTTTTACCTCCCTCATTCCTTGCAGTTCTATTTTGCAGTGTTTCCCTTTCCTACACTCGCTCAAGCAGTCGGCCCCCCCCCCCCCCCCTCCCACACACACACACACAGACACCACACACAGACACACACACACACACACACATACACACACACATACACAACACAGACACACACACACATACACACACCACATACACACACACACACACACACAACAGACGACACACACACACACACACACACCCACACACACACACAAACACTCAAACACACACACACACACACACACACACGTCAGCCAACAGAAATAATCAAAAGAAAATTTGGGACTGTTGTGAACAGCTGTCCCTTCTTTCCCGTATTTTTTTTTCCACCTCAGCACGTGCAATTCGGATAATCTGTGGGGTTCTTGGAGGATCATCAGATCCTCCTGCTACAGCCGAACGAAAGAAATGATCGTCCGTTTAGGACATTATAAAATTTGACCCCCCCCCCCCATCTCCCTCTTTGCCCCACAAATTCGTTTTCATTTCTTGTTATACTACTCTTCTATGCTTTCTTTTTTTTCTGTCTTGCTGGTTGCTTCTCGTTGACGCTATATCTGTAACCTTCTGTCGTTTTCTCTCCGTCTCTTGATGGTGTGATTGAATGAAAACAGAAATATGAAAAAAAGTCTGATCCAAACCCACGCATTTACTGTTGTAAGGTAAGAATCATTGCCCTCTCTCTCTCTCTCTTTCTCTCTCTCTCTCTCTCTCTCTCTCTCTCTCTCTCTCTCTCAAAGACATCTCATTAGAAGAATAAGAGTTTCGCTCTGTCTAAAAATCTCAATCCTTGATCGAATAGAAGTTTTCTGAGTTTAGAGTTCTGCTCTCTCTCTATCCTTCTCTCGTCTCTCTCTCTTCTCTCTCTCTCTCTCTCCTCTCTCTCTTATCTCTTCTCCATTGATATGCTAAATTAACGTTCTACACAAATACTATCTTACTTTCAGGTATATCAACGTTGTCAACAATGTTAGTAGAAATGCATTATGTTTTTGACCCCCCCTTTTCACAGTGAAATGAATATAATACCTTTTAACACTGCGATTATTTAATTCGAATAATCGTTCAATCACCGAAATATGCAAATACACCGAATATCATGTCATTCTCCCCCCCCCCCCCCCTTCCACTGCACCTCCCCCCATGTATATGTATATCTATGGGAATTTTTTGGCGGAGGATCATGTCTATGATTGTTTTCAGGATTTTGCCCGTAGAAGATGGATGTTCCAATAAAATTCTGGGAGAGACAACACCGTTGGGTTCTTTAACGTGAGCAGAAGTTCATATCTGTAATGCATGGAACCTCGGTTTAACGTCTCATCCGAGAGACTAGCTTTCAAACCAGCACCAAGGTTTCAGTGAAGGAAGAGAGAACAGGAACTGGCTCAGTGCGGGAGACTGGACCCACGGGACGCTTCCTTTTCCAGCGTCTAAGGGAAAAAGTATTATCCACTGAGCCCACTGTTCCGCCTGTCATTGACTAAATTATCCTCCTGGGCTCAAGATTTCCTCGGGGGGTCTTATAGACTGGGCACTGTCGAAGCGATGGTCATTGGGCTGGAGAGGTGAGCAGAGGTGGTTTCGTTGAGTAAAGAACTCATCAGGAGTGATTGCGATAATCTGCTGATGTGTAGCGTTACCATACTGTGTAGACAACAGATTTTTTTTTTTAAACCACTTTGATTAAAAAAAATAAAAACAAAATAAGACAGCGTCTTACACGTACGGGACAAAGTACAACTGCATCATAAACACCATGAGAGAGAGAGAGAGGAGAGAGAGAGGAGAGGAGAGAGGAGAGAGAGAGAGAGAGAGAGAGAGAGAGAGAGGACTTATTTAACAAAACTTTAAGCTGTACATAGTCTCCAAATACACACACACACACACACACACACACACACACACACACACACACACACACACACACTTACACACACACACACACACACACACACACACACACACACACACACACACACACACTCACACACACACACACACACACACACACACACACACACTCACCACATACACAGGAGAGAGAGAGAGAGAGAGAGAGAGGGAGAGAGAGAGAGATAGAGAGAGAGAGACAGACAGACAGACAGACAGACAGACAGACAGACAGACAGACTGACAGAGTAAACCGGAATAAAGAAAAGGAAAAAAAAAAAATCAACTCCCCAAATAAATGCGGTCGATGGGAGCGGAACGATCTTCATCATTTGTTTCGTTACTTTTTTTTTTTTTTTTTGTCAGCTGTACACAGGCACACACAAAAAAAAGACATTCAGATCTGTGATCTGTTAGAAACACGAGTACGCCCCCCCCCCCCCCCCCTCCATCCCTTTCCCTCCCCTTCCCCTCCCCGATTTGTTCTTGTCTTCTATGCCCTCCCTACGGGTGTTGCTCACAAGCTGTTGTTCCTTCCTGGCTCCTTGAGCACAGCCACACCCAGACCTCGGAGAAAATGGTTTGAAATCACCTTTGTGTTGATGTCCACTATGGGGGTTTCAAAGCGATGATGGGTCCTTGGCATGCATGATGAAACGCGGAGCCCATCCCCTCTCGGAACTAGAGCGGGCACTCATTTACTGATGTGTGGACAGACAGGGTTTTCAAACCGGAATTATAATCAAAACAACAACAAAATAAAACAAAAACAAAAACAAACAAAAACCAAAACAACACACACACACACACACACACACACACACACACACACACACACAACCCCACCGACTAGTGATTCGAACCCACGACCGTTAGCTACGCAAGCAAACGCTCTAACCGTCTGACCTCGGGCTTGTCAGAAAGGTGTATACTACCAACAAAAAATGAATGGACCACAAACACACAGTGTCTGTTTGGGCCTTTATCACCGGCTCTTTTGGGCATGCTGTATCATGCTGACCTGAGGGCGACCACAGGCACACTGTCATCACTGCTGTGACTTGTCAGCCGAGCTGGTTGGGAAAGGGGGCACGTCTTCTGTGATTTTTTCCCCCTAGATGTTGTCCTTACGTATGACCGGCGACAGAAGAAGGATAAGTCATACGTATTGCCTGAGGTCCTCAAGTGTCAGTGTCCCTAACTGTCAATGTTGAAATGGGTTGCTGTTGGTGTATCCCACTGTCAATGTTGAAATGGGTTACTGTCAGTGTATCCCACTGTCAATGTTGAAATGGGTTACTGTCAGTGTACACCACTGTCAAATGTTGAAATGGGTTACTGTCAATGTACCCCACTGTCAATGTTGAAATGGGTTACTGTCAGTGTACCTGTCAATGTTGAAAATGGGTTACTGTCAGTGTACCCCACTGTCAATGTTGAAATGGGTTACTGTCAGTGTACCCCACTGTCAATGTTGAAATGGGTTACTGTCAATGTACCCCACTGTCAATGTTGAAATGGGTAACTGTCAGTGTACCCCATTGTCAATGTTGAAAATGGGTTACTGTCAGTGTAACCCACTGTCAATGTTGAAATGGGTTACCGTCAGTGTACCCCACTGTCAATGTTAAAATGGATTACTGTCAGTGTATCCCACTGTCAATGTTGAAATGGGTTACTGTCAGTGTACCTGTCAATGTTGAAATGGGTTACTGTCAGTGTATCCCACTGTCAATGTTGGAATGGGTTTACTGTCAGTGTATCCCACTGTCAATGTTGAAATGGGTTACTGTCAGTATATCCCACTGTCAATGTTGAAATGGGTTCCTGACAGTGTACCCCACTGTCAATGTTAAAATGGGTTACTGTCAGTGTACCTGTCAATGTTGAAATGGGTTACTGTCAGAGTATCCCACTGTCAATGTTGAAATGGGTTACTGTCAGTGTATCCCACTGTCAATGTTGAAATGGGTTCCTGTCAGTGTACCCACTGTCAATGTTGAAATGGGTTACTGTCAGTGTACCTGTCAATGTTGAATGGGGTTACTGTCAATGCACCCCACTGTCAATGTTGAAATGGGTTACTGTCAGTGTACCTGTCAATGTTGAAATGGGTTACCGTCAGTGTACCCCACTGTCAATGTTGAAATGGGTTATTGTCAGTGTACCTGTCAATGTTGAAATGGGTTACTGTCAATGCACCCCACTGTCAATGTTGAAATGGGTTACCGTCAGTGTACCCCACTGTCAATGTTGAAATGGGTTACCGTCAGTGTACCCCACTGACAATGTTAAAATGGGTTACTGTTAGTGTGTCCCACTGTCAATGTTAAAATGGGTTATTGTTAGTGTATCCCTCTATCAATGTTGAAATGGGTTACTGTGTCTTGCGAATTTGTTTCTCTGGAATAGTTTTGAAAGTGGAAATCTGTCCCTGACTTTCTCATCGGTAGAGTATCAATAGGAAAATTTTGATGTTAACATGGACCTCTTGAGATTAAAAAAAAAAAAAGAGTTCCTCGACAGAATGTGGATGGTGGGTTTTTTGAGTGGAGAGAGCTTTTCTTCAGTTACACCGGTCACACATCTTGGACATCACCGAAAGTGGGTGTTGGAGGGGGCAGGGGAGGCAGACGGGGGGTGGGGGGGGGGGGGGGTGGGGGGTGGGGGTGGTTCTGTACTGTCTGTGGAAGTCTATCGATCAGACTGTCTGCCGGTCTGTCTGTATGGGGGTCCGGAACTTGCAGAGGGCCAATAGCAAGATTTGGCACAACATTAGCAGTAAGTTTGGGAGAGTTAGGACGTCAGAGTAGTCGCCCTTTGGGAGGCTCTGATGAGGTTTTCGAGCAGATTTACGTACCGTGTTCAGCTTTTTGGGGGGTTGTGTTTTTTTTTTCTTTTTTCGCTTTCTTTACTTTTCTCCTTCCTTTTTGGTCTTCTTCTTTTTTTTTTTCTTCTGACTTACCCTCCTGTATTTTTTTTTTCTGTTTATCTTTTACTCTCCTGCCTCTTTCTACCACGTGTTCCTCCTCCTTCTGTTCCTTCACACTTCTTCTCCTTTTTCTCCCCCCCCCTTCTCTTATTATCTTCCATTTCATTCTGTGCCCTCTGCTGTCTTTCTTTCTTCCCTTTTTCTTCTTTCTGCCCTTCTTTCATTCCGTTTCTTCATTCCTTCGCCTTTTGCCCCGTTCTCTCTCCCCCCCCCCCCCCCCCTCA
>JADBJO010016402.1:7500-27500 GCA_016801955.1 Conus betulinus | reverse complement strand
TCTTTTTGTACCCCCCCCCTCTCTCTCTCTCTCTCTCTCGCTCATCTAGGTATTTCTTTCCCCCCCCCTTCCTTCCTCCCTCTCATTGGTGTCTCTTTCTCCTTCCATTTCTTCCACCTCTCTCCTTTTTGTGTCTGTCTGTCTGTCTGTCTGTCTGTGCAACTCTTTTTGTACCTGTCTTTCTCTCTGTCTCTTTTCCTTTTGTAGGTATCTCTCTGCTTCCCTTTCCTTTCTGTTCCTCCGTCTCACTGTGCCGCTCTCTCACCCCTCCCCCTCTCTCTCTATCTCTCTCTCTGTGCCTCTCTCTCTCCCCCCCTCTCTCGAGCATCTCTGTCCTTTAACATCTCTGTCTGTCTGTCTGTCTGTCTGTCTCTCTGTCTTCGCTTCCTCTTTCTCTCTCTGTAACTCCCTCTCTCCTCAGATCTTGTTTCTTAAAAAAAAAAAAACACCTCTTAAAGTCCATTTGGAAAGCTATGAACGAACGCATCATCCCAGTCCGAGATATGTCATACACAACCTCACATCATGCCAGTAAATATTTCACGGGGGTGGCAGAATCTCCTAAAAAAAATACTGATTAAAATACACAAACAAACACAAAAACTTAAAAAAAGAGATTTTCGTTGCAATTCCTAGAATATCAAATCACAGCTCTCAGCATTCCTAATGTCTGCAACTGATGTTCATCATTCCTTACGTCATCTGAAGGGGAAGGATAGTCTGGGACTTGAAAGGAAGCGACGGTGCAGTTTAGAAACCTTCGGTTCCAGTCAGACCTCATGCTCTTACACACATTTATAATATCTGCATCGACAAACTTCATTTTCCAGCATAGCTCAAAGTTGCGAAAGTTTGATAGTACAGCCCTTAGAAAGAAAAAAGCACAATGACCTATACATTTACAACCATCTTGCGTCATGCAATCTACTAAGAGAAACTCAGTTTTGGTTTCAGGACACACACACACAGACACACAGACACACACACAAATTGAGTTTGCTGAAAATCATCGTGTTCGAGTTACAATTACTGAAGCAATTTCTATGGACTGCTTGCATCAAAACCCCATGTAAATGTACGGAACAATAACCAGACACGTAAAATGATTTATATAATGGCAAAAGACTTCTTGAAGTTTCAAGTCATGACATTATTTTGGCATGCAGAGGTCTACATGGTCTCTTCAGTTGATCTTGGTCCGAACCAGCGGGCTGAAAGAGTAGCTTCACCACATAGTACAGAATCCGATTATATACTGAAGTGGGAGATCGTCGATTAGAGGACATGCTCAACATCAATATCGGAATGCTTATGCAACATCAAGAAAAAAATGCATCTGGGCTATCCCCTAAAATACTTCAATCTAAATTTAGCATAAATCTGCGATATCAAAAACAAACAAACAACAAACAAACAAACAAAACCAAACAAAACAAACAAACAAACAAAAACAAACAAACAAAAACAGGTTCGCATCCCTAGAATTCACCTATTTAAAAGACGTGTTTGTTATTCTGGTTCTCTACTCTGGAACTCACTACCACCAGAAATAAAGTGCCACCCACCAGTCCTGTTGAGAAACAACATCAACCATAATTATTTACCAATGTTGTTTACTGGTACATTGTTTACACGGACACCCTCCAGCTTCACATCTCAGTGTTTCACAAAATCATAATCAGGGAAACAAAGATGCCTCTGAAGGTGGCAGTGGGACCCACTGTAGTACTCTCCTCGTCCTCCAAACCACCTGCACCGACCTTGGAAGCCTGAGCTGTTTTGACACAGGGTGCAGAGAAGCACAGGGCATTCCATTAAGACGTCAAGGGACATGACTACTCCCTGGCAGATGGCATTGTGTGATGGAAGCGTCCCTGTTGCTGTCTGTTACAATGGCCACACAGCCTGTGAATTGAACGTGACTACCAGTACGGTCTGTTTCTATGGCCATACCTCCTATCAATTGAACATGACTATCAGTGCGGTCTGTTACAATGGCCACACAGCCTCTGGTAAAGTGCACAGTGATGTACATATTTTGACCACAGTGATGATGTATATTCTGATCATGGTGATGTATTCATTATGACTACAGTGATGTATTCATTGTGACCACAGTGATGTATTCATTGTGACCACAGTGATGTATTCATTGTGACCACAGTGATGTATACATTGTGACCATAGCGATGTATTCATTTTGGACCCAGACATTGGTAAAGACTGCAGACGCTGGTGCGGACAGGATGGCATCAGCTTTCAGCTTTGAGTATTGGAATACCCATCATCTCTTTACCACACTTCAGGCTTATGAAAACGAGCGATCAAAGAAGTACTGACCTTCTCTTCCGAAAGTTGGTGATGGGATTTTACGTGTGTGTGCAAGATGTTGTGCGTGCGTTCACACACGGAACCTCGGGTTTACAGTCTCATTGGAAGGACTGTATGGGGAATGGAGTCAGACCCAATGTTAACACCGAGGGAAAAAATCCCCCTGTACCGAAATTCGAACCCGCAACCCCAGGATCACGAGTCCGGCGCTCTACCAATTGAGCTATTCCGGTCCCCCGCGGCGAAGTTTCTGTCCCTTCACACCTATTGCCAGATGCATAACGATAGCACGAAGCCAGAGGAAGATGCCCTACATATATACATCCCACAGCTCTGGAATGGAGTCAGACAGCTGATAGCACCATGTTTCATGTTCTTGCAGGCATGGCGGCTGCAGCAGAAGAGCTCTTCCATGTTTCCATGACAGCTGTGACACAGACCGTCAATCGTCTAGGAGGCCGGAATAGCTCAGTTGGTAGAGACTCGTGATCCTGGGGTCGCGGGTTCGAATCTCCGGCGGGCTGTTTCGGTACAGGGGGATTTAACCTCGGAGTTAACATTGGTTCTGACTGCATTTCCCGTACAGTCCTTCCAATGAGACTATAAACTGAGGTTCCGTGTGTGAACGCACGCACAACATCTTGAACACACGTAAAATCCCATCACCAACTTTCGGAAGAGAAGGCCAGTTTGGCCGTTGGTATGGAAAACACGTTACACATAGCATGCACCCTGCATGAGAAATGGAAAGAATGAAGAAAGAAAGGAAATTGAGTGAACGATGTTGAAGGATATTGACTGGATGACACGGGAAATGACTGAATGAAGCGCCAGCTGGCAGCTCTTCAGTCGGCACTACCCAGGTAGGCAGCCCGTTGTATAAACGAGTGTGGATTGTAAAGCGCTTAGAGCTTGGTCTCTAGCCGAGAATAGGCGCTATGTTAGTATTCATTACTATCATTATTATTATTATTATTATTATTACATGCTTCTCCCGTCTTCCTGAACTTGTCTGCACTTTTGGATTCGCAGAATGTGGAGGAGAACAGTGCATGATTTCGTTCAGCAAGCTGCCAATACAACTGTCTCGGACGGCGGATTCATAAATGAAATGATTACACTTGGTTTGTTTCAAAATCACGCTAGTCTGCATCTTTGAAACCAATGAAAACAAACATGGCGCAAAGTGTTTGTCTTGTGGTTTTAAACACAGCTTGAGGCGTGGGTTTGTTTTGATATGCCTACCATTCAGCAGAACTTTCTTCCTCGGGCGGTTCGATGTTTCAGTATTTAAAAACAAGTGTGTGTGGTATGTGTGCGTGCCGATGTGTCTCCCTCTGTGGGGGCGCGCGCGCGCGCGCGCGTATGTGTGTATGTGTGTGTGTGTGTGTGTGTGTGTGTGTGTGTGTGTGTGTGTGTGTGTGTGTGTGAGTGTGTTGTGTGTGTGTGTGTGTGTGTGTGTGTGTGTGTGTGTGTGTGTGTGTGTGTGTGTGTGTGTGTGTGTGTGTGTGTGTGTGTGTGTGGTGTGGTGTGGTGTGATGTGTGTGTGTGTGTGTGTGTGTGTGTGTGTGTGTGTGTGAGAGAGAGAGAGAGAGAGAGAGAGAGAGAGAGAGAGAGAGGAGAGAGAGAGAGAGAGAGACTGTTTTCTCTGCATCATACATTTTGTCATGATCCGCTGTCGATAGAACACCCCGAACTTAAAAGCTAAGCTAACCAAAAAAAATAGTTTGCACAAAACCTGATTAAAAAAACATTTCGGACTAAAAGCTGAAAAGTCTGCATGGACCGAAGGAGAACTGGACGAGGTGTAGCCGTGCAGATCGATTCCCATGCCAGCATCCCACGTCGGACTCACGTCTGCGACCCCTGACACGTCTGTTGAGGGTAGGGCAGGGCAGGGGGGACGTCTCTTCAATCTCCAGGCTTTCAATAGCTGGGCCACGAAAGATGAGGGTAGCATTGAGGAGGACAGGGGGGATAACCCTGTCTCTTCAATCTCCAGGGCTTTCAATAGCTGGGGCACGAAAGATGTAAGAGAGAGAGAGATTGAGAGAGAGACAGAGAGAGAGAGAGAGAGGGGAGAGGGGGGAAGGGGGGGGAGGGTGGAGAGAGGGGAGAGAAGGAAGGGAAGGGTAGAACGAATGACTGATCTGTGACTGGTATTCCAGGGATGGGTTCCTTGTGTTTGAACATCTTGTGTGTTTAGTTAGAGAGAGAGAGAGAGAGAGAGAGAGAGAGAGAGAGAGAGAGAGAGAGAGGAGAGAGAGAGAGAGAGAGAGAGAGAGAGGATGCTGACAAGTTAATAATAGCACTATGTTTACTGACTTCTCACACTGGTCATAATTCTAGAAATGTTAGGGAAAAAATGAGAGAGAGAGAGAGAGAGAGAGAGAGAGAGAGAGAGAGAGAGAGAGAGAGAGAGAGAGAGAGAGAGAGAGAGTCATTTTACAACGGTAAAAAGAAGAGGTTGTGGTAGCCAATTTTCGTTCTTGCCAATGTTATTCGAATAAAGCAGCAGAAAGTACTACATTACACGCATCAACATCAATCTTGGATATCATGCCAATACATGCATTTGTGATGTGACAAAAAACTCACACGGGCGTGCGCCTGATCATAAATACATATGTGCGTGTGCTGTGCGTGTGTGTGTGTGTGTGTGTGTGTGTGTGTGTGTGTGTGTGTGTGTGTGTGTGTGTGTGCCTGTGCGTGCGTGCGTACGTGTGTGTGTGTGTGTGTGTGTGTGTGTGTGTGTGTGTGTGTGTGTAAATGTATTGCTGTCAGATACTAAAACGGCTAAAGTAAAATCACTTGAGAGAGAGAGAGAGAGAGAGAGAGAGAGAGAGAGGAGAGAGAGAGAGAGATGGGGGGAGGGGAGGGGGGAAACAATTCAGAACTCAGATGGTTTACTTCATATAAAGGCCATTGCCCCTGATGAAGGAGGGGGGGGGGGGGGGGGGGGGGTATGGAGAACATAACAACAATATGAGAATTATAGAGAACACAAGAAAAAACTGGATGGACTACTCTGTCACGAAGTCATGACTGATCTACACTGAAATGCCTGGAATAAGTAAACTGCGACATTTCTAACTATGCTTTCATTCAGTAACGGTACCGGTGTTATGCTTTGTCTGAAATCCCCAGTCTAAATTTGGTCATTGTCAACTTCAAGTGTTTATCTTAATCCATTTGCAGATAACGTTTGACATCGTGGACCGAACAAAATGTCCGATACATGGTAAATCTGTCACTGTTTTTGACATGACCAGCATGTAATCAATCTGAGAGAGAGAGAGAGAGAGAGAGAGAGAGAGAGAGTGCATGTGGGTATGCGTATGTGCGTGTGTGCGCGCGTACAGGTATATATTGAAGAATAGATCAAGATTACCTTCCACTGTTTGTTGATTCAGATCAAAAGAACTGCGTTTTGTTTTCGATGGTTTAAATCTTCTTTTTCTTTTCCATCTGATCTTAATTCAGGAAATGACGTATGCACAAGCAACAGAAATACGCAACAGTTCTGGAAAGCGCTCGGAAGTCCAAGAACCTTCCGAAAAGCAAGGAACATCAAGAAAATTTAAACAAACAAACAAACAAATACAATTTTCCAGAAAGTCCCATGTGTTTTTGGATTGCCAGTACTGCGCCACGAATCTTGACCTTCCGATTTCATTGCTACGAATGATCAGGATTTTGTTACTTTGAGAGATAAAGAGTAGTGAGTTTTGTTGGGGTTGAGGGACATGTCTCTGCGACTATTGTAACGGTCAATCGAAAATTTAGTTCATGAATAAAAAGATTTTAAAAGACTCTGATTGCTCTCGACCGGTTGGTTCAGCAATTGAGGACAGTAGTTCTCTGGAACCCACTGGTACGTTTGGGTGTGTCTCTTTTGTACTCCCAGTTCTTATAGAACAGGCAGGACTTAACAATGGGAATGAAGAAATGCGGTGTGTGTGAGTGTGTGTGTGTGTGGTGTGTGTGTCCGTGGTCAAAATGTGTTCCCCTCGCTCCAGACACACAACTACTACTGGGCCGATCTTTCTGAAAATTTGTAGGTATGTTCATTATGGGCTACAGATGATGCCCGATGTTTTTAGTTTATCGTTATAGCGTCACTTAAGCTATAACGGCTCATAACGGTTTTTCTTCTTTATGGAATATCTCAGAAAGTACTCGGCCGATCTTTCTGAGACAAAACTACTGGGTCGATCTTTCCGAAAATTTGAAGGTATGTTCATTATGGGTCACAGATGATGGCCGATGTTTACCAGAATAGCCGTTACTAACGGCTATAACAGCCCAAAACGTTTTTTTTCCTCTTTATGGAATATCTCAAGCGTATTCAAGTTAAACTGGGAGTACGTGTATATGTTTTGCATCTTGTTTCAGTTTGCCTTTGGCCGACTCTGGGGAAAGATCCACTGAAAACAGGCGAAGTCCTGTTGATAGCGACCGCAGTGCGATATTACCTTCAGAAGGCGTGAACATTCGTGCAGCGAAACTTGGCTGAGTCTGGAGTTGTGCTGGCTCACCTGTCAGAGAGACAGCAACGAGCGGGGCCGAGATGCGTGCAGCAGTTTGCCTGATGGCGGTGTCTTCAGCTGGTGGACTCTGAAGTCATGAAACTTGGGCTAAGAGACCCATAGGGGCGTCTCCATGGAGGTTCCGTTGTGTCGCATACACTGGCTATCATACAAGGGTGTCTGCCATGACAGCAGTTATGTCCCTTAACATTTAATGAAATGCCCAGCTTGCTCCCTATATGTCAACACAGTGAAGGCTTACAAGAACGGGATGGTGCAGGACTGCTCCCAGTTCGGCAGTTGAGGACAATTTTTCCCATTAGCATCTGCGCGTGTATTAATTTTTTTTTTTTTTTTTATCCCCCTCAAAGATGTGGAGCTTGTTACGTGATCAGACTGTCAACTGTCTGGATCTGATACAACGAGAGTCTAGAACCAAGTCTTGTCATTAACCTTCGTCAGCGAAATTCATCTTCTGAAGTAAACTATTGTTGTTGCTGTTAACATTATTATTATTATTATTATTATTGGTGTTATTGTTGTGCTTATGATTATGATGATTATTATTTAAAGAGTACTTATACGGCGCCTATCCTCGGTAACAGGCCAAGCCACGCTCTCGTTGATACAAAAACATTATCATACTAGGCAAAGGCGCCTGAAAAGCTGCCCGCCGACTCCGTAGTCCGTCCTTTTCTGCGTCTGTCTGTCACTCAGTGTTTGTCCATTCATGTTGTCAGTCTTTCGGTGCATTCTATGTGAATAGGGGCCACCCATACCAACGACCAAAGTGGTCTTTACTTCTGAAAGCTGGTAATGGAATTGACGTGTGTGCAAGATGTTATGCGAGCGTTCACATGCGGATACAGAACCAATGTCAACAACCGATTAAAAAAAAATCCCTTGAACCTAAACGCCCCGGCGAAGACTCGAACCTGCAACCCTAGGATTTCGAGTCCGATGCTGTAACAACTGAAGTATTCAGGCCCCAAATTACAGGAATTTGGCTCATTATCGTAATACGTCTATATCTCGTACATCCCAACTATTACACCTCTGTACCTTGTAAACACCAATTGTTACTTTGTTTGTATTGAAGATTTTGAAGAGGTGAATAAACAGAGAAAAATCTAGACAAGACAATGACCTCGTCCTCTTCAAATTCCTCCCTTCTCTGTTTCATTTATCTACTCGGTTATTTTACTTGCTTTGATATTTATGTACGTATCAAGCCATGTCACTGACCGCATACTGCGAACTTTTCTCATGGTTGGTTAACACTTTCTGCGCTTTTTCTGTGCCAGTGCAACAACCCGCAAAAGCCGTTCGCTTCAGTGCTCCAAGCGCCCGATCAGAGTGGTCTCAATCCAATGCAACTCATATTGTTTACAGCCAGGCCGACTGCGAGGAGCAATATCAGGACTGTCAACTTCGCCAGAATCAATCCCTTGCATAGATGATTACCACACACACACACACACACACACACACACACACACACACACACACACACACACACATACACACACACACAAAAACACACACGTGCGCGCGCGCGCGCACGCACACGCACACAGGCACATCATTAAAACAAGATTTCTAAAATGCTTACAACTAATCTTAAATAAATGTTAGCGAACCGCCAAGAGAAACGTGGACAAACGAGTCACAAGACTGAACACGACGCGTTTCGACTTCTTAGGTCTTCTTCAGGCAAGACACAAACAAAAAGGACACCTAAAATGCTTGCAAACTGCCTAAGAATCAGTCTTCCATAAAACCTTAGATGGAAAACATCTCCCTCCTTCAGGAAGTCAACAATCAAATCAGGTGGAACGTTTCTGGACAAGGTTAGCTTGGAGTCTGGAACGATTCACTCTTGTTTCTGGTGATTTAATTTTTTTTTTTTTTTTTGGGGGGGGGGGGGGGGGGGGGGGGGGGGGGGGGGAGATGCGTGATGAGTAAGACAGGCGTGGTGGTGAAGGTGGGAGGCTGGGTGTTGCGCTGCGCAATAGTGGGAAATGGAGGGAGAGGAAACGAGGGGAAAGGGGGAGGAGACGGAGGAAGAGGAGGAGAGAGAACGTGGGGGAGGGTGTAAAGGACGGCATTATGTGAACGGAAGTGGAATTTGAATATTCTCAAAAAGTCTCACCTTTCCTTCTTTATCTTTTTCTTTTTTTTTTTAAAGTCTGTTCTCAACTTTCAATCAGAGGGACCTGTGGTCCAGTGGTCAGAGCATTTGCCTGTGACGGCGTGACTTTGAACCGCGCGTGAGCTTGGATTTTTTTACGGCTTGAACCCCCGTCTGCCCACCCAGCAGACCAGGAAAGTTAAGGCTGTGGTAGGAGAGGGATGGGCTCCGCCATCCAAACTGCTATGCCTCGGACACAGTGTACATCTATTGGTCACAGCCCCCATGGCCAGTAGGCTATGAGACTCTAACCCTGACCTCAATGTCACCTCGTCTATTGTTCCCATGTCCAGTGGGCTACGAGATTCTAACCCTGACCTCAATGTCACCTCGTCTATTGTTCCCATGTCCAGTGGGCTATGAGATTCTAACCCTGACCTCAATGTCACCTCGTCTATTGTTCCATGTCCAGTGGGCTATGAGATTCTAACCCTGACCTCAATGTCACCTCGTCTATTGTTCCCATGTCCAGTGGGCTATGAGATTCTAACCCTGACCTCAATGTCACCTCGTCTATTGTTCCCATGTCCAGTGGGCTACGAGATTCTAAACCCTGACCTCAATGTCACCTCGTCTATTGTTCCCATGTCCAGTGGGCTATGAGATTCTAACCCTGACCTTAATGTCACATCTATTGTTCACAGCCACTATAGCCAATAGGCTATGAGACTCCCACCCTGGCCTTCATGTAACCTTCATTCTCTTTGTTTTTATGTTTCCTTTATTTCTTCGATGTGTGTGTATGTGTTTTTTTTTTTTTTTTCTTTTTCTCCCACAAGCACATTTCACAAATTCCGAATCTCTTGCTCATCTTCACGGGCGTCGGTGACTGCGGGCACCCCCCTCTTTTTCTCCTACCCTCCCCGTCCCTCTCGCCCTTACCCTTCCTCATCAACCACCATCCCTGGCACATACCAGAGAGATAAAGATAAAATGCTTTATTTACGAGGATGATAGAGAAGCACTGACGCGCTTTTTTTTACATCCAGTCCTCGCCCTGAGTAGGGACTACAACATGCAGTGAAATGAAACAATGTAAGAGAGAGAGACTCAACTCAAACTGGTTTAATGTTTAGGCACATGGAGCCCATAAACATGTCTTCAGCTCACGCAAGTGGAAAAAAAAAAAAAAAAAAAAAAAAAAGAAAAGAAAAGAAAAAGGAAAAGAAAAGGAACTACCACCAAACGAGACAAAAAATTATGCAATGAAAGCAAAGTGCATAAATAGGAAAGTCATTTGGAGGGTACGGAAAAGGTATCATACCCATTGTGTTAAGACAGAGGTCTTAGGCCTATTTAAGTGTTATGGGGTAGCAATTGTGGCTATATCACCTTGTTTAATACCAGCCAGTCAGGCACTGATCAGTGATCTTCTCAGTTTAAATGCATAAAAAATAAACTTTGCAAGTTGGATTATAACATCGTCACATTCAGACCTAAGGATAGAAAGCTTTTTGAATTTTAAAAGATCTAGATTGACTCTGGTTAGCAAATTATGTCTGAGATTATCATATGCAGGACAGAAGAAAAGAAAATGCATTTCGTCTTCAAGGGAATGTGCACATAATGGACACGATAGTAAACGGGTATCTGAAGTATATCTATATCTGTTGCTTTTCAACTCTGTTACGCCAAGCCTAAATCGTATAAACATATTGCGGACATATCTCGAAATTATTAGATCAAAATACTTTTCTGGTCCTAGAGCACTTTTGAAAGAGCTGTATAGATTGTATCGTGGTCTTGTTTCAATTTTTTCTGACCATTGTTGCAAAAAGAAATCGATTTGTCTTTGTTTGAATTCACTTAGAAAAGCTTTAGGATTACCTACTCCTTGAGAGAACCATACATAGGCAAAACCAGATGTACAAAGAATGTTTTTTTTACATGGGTAACCCATGTGGTTTTCCCTCTTTCATCGAGTGATCTCAACATGTAATATGCCATGCTTGCAAATCTGTCATTCGGTAAAGTGCATAACCTTAACCAGAAGGCTATGCATCTCACTTTAGCTAGGACAAGTAAGGGATAGCGGTTCAATTCTCCATAGACACAAAAATTGGGTGTATGTAGACTTACATTTAAAAAACGCTTACACGCAAAAAGATGGACTTTTCTATTTGATTAAATTCAAGAATACCCCAAATCTCAGCGGCGTATAACAACATAGGAACGACTCTAGTATCGAATAGTTTGAAGAACACCTTTGGAGATGAACACCCAAGTCTCCACATTGTTCTAGATATTTCAACAACACACCTTTTAGCTTTAGTAATTAAGTTTTCAGTGGCAATATTTAAACTCAAGCGAGTAGTAAATTCCAGACCAAGATATCTATAAGAGTTAACAACTTCCATTTTTTCGTCACCGTAATACCACTGCTCATTTTTTTGAAAGGTGGCCACCGTTTCGGAAAACTATGATTTTGACTTATCTAAGTTTACTGTCAAACCAAACCTACCGGCAATGTAATGCAGATTGTTAAGTTGGTGCTGTAAACCTAGAGGCGAAAATGATAGAAGAGCGATATCATCTGCAAACATTAACAGAAATAATTCGGTAGCGCCAGGATTAAGCTGAATTCCATGAGTACCTTTGTCAATGACATAGACCGCTAACTCGTTTATTAAGAAGGAAAATAATGTAGGTGAAGCTAAGCAACCTTGCTTCAATCCTTGAAAACACTCAAAATACTCAGTAAAACCTGCTGAGGAGCGTATACAACACTGTACAGATTGATACATTGCTTTTAAGGCTGTGTAAAGTTTTCCTTTGACGCCTAACTTTACCAAAACATTCCATAATACACCTCTTTTGACCGTGTCAAAGGCCTTTTGAAAATCGACAAAGGATACATACAGTTTTTTCTTTTGCACAAGATATCGTTGGACAATAGCAAACAATGTAAATATGTGATCAGTAGTTCTATAGTCTTTACGGGAAACCTGCTTGACACTCCAGTATTACATGATTGTTTTCAGCCCAGTTAGTTAAACGCGAGTTTAGAATATGCGTATACAACTTACTGATGCAACTTAAAAGAGTTATTCCACGATAGTTCCCTGGGTTTTCAGGATCGCCTTTTTTAAAAGTGGTATTATGATGCCCTTGCACCATTCCTTTGGATATTTACCCTCAGCAAATAGTGTGTTGAAATATTTTAATAAGAAAGGAATAACGTGTTCAGACAGTTTAAGGAATTCATTTAAAACTTGGTCTGGGCCTGGGGCCTTTCCTGACTTAGTATGTTTAATAGCTTCTCTGATTTCTGTTTCGCTGATGTCACAGTTAAGCTCATCTAGGTCTAAATTGTTTTCTTGGTTGACAAAGTTTATGTCATGATCATTTAAATCGTCAGAGTTAATATCATTAGCAGGGCGCTGAAGTGATCAAACCATGTTTCTTTGGAAATGCTATTTTTAACATGTTTTATGGGTTTGCAAAGTTTCATTTCTTTCCAGAAATCTTTTGAACTGTGGATATTTTCAAGAATTTTCTGTACTTTGTCCCTCTTGTAGTCTCTTTCTTTTGTTTTTTCAGCAGACCTTTATATGATTTTTTTCATGTTGTACGAAGTTTTTTTTCGTTATTGATGTTTTATTTCTATTGTATCTGCGAAGGGCATGCAAGGCTTTCTTCTTTGCTTGTTTACATTCCTTATCGTACCATTTATCTTCATCACTGTAATTTGATTTGGAATTAATTACATCTTTCCGCATACAAGATGCTGAATCTCTAATAAAGCATTTGTAAATGTATATTAAGCGCTTCGTCGCAAGAAACTTCTATCTGTGCAGTAGCGAGGGTTAGTTTATCTTTGAAGAATGGGCTGTTCAAACGTTCTAGTAACAAATCTTTCTTGTCATTGGCCCAAACATATTTTGTAACATGACAATAATTTTCGTAATCTTCTTTCGAACTTGATTTTGTTTTCAGCGCGTCAAACATAGAGGCATGTGGTTAGATTCTACTCTCTCTTGAATTTCAAGAGAGACACAGTAATCTAGAAAGTCTGGTGACACAAGGACATAGTCATTTGTGCTATTACCTGTTGCTGACAAGTATGTAAATTTATCAGACTTCTCAGGGGAACATAAGCCATTTAAAATAATCAGTTCCAAACATACGCACATAGATAATAATGTTTTCCCATAATCATTTACACAAATATCTTCAGCATATCGGCATGGAATTATAGCATCGGTTTCATGACTGTTAATATATTCCGGATCAGTTTCAAAACATTTCTGGATTAGGTTGAAGATTTCCTGTCCTGGCATTAAAGTCGCCACAAATAAGGAGGTTTGCTGTGTCTACTTCAAGAACTAGATTAGCTAGGCACTCTTCAATGGTATTAATATGACATTCTATTTGCACAGTTCTATAGTACGGCGATGAATGAGGAGGACAGTAACAATTTACTAAAACGACATCAGAGTTCGTACCAAACACCCTCTTATCAAATCTAACACACACAATATGATCATAATCCATTTCAATTTCTGTAACATAATCAACATAGCATTTTCTAACCAAAATCAGAACCCCGCCACTACACCTACCGTGCGTTGACAGTTTGATGGCAGGAGATGAAAAACAGATATAATCAGGTAAACTGTTTACAATGGAAATCTTTTCGCGTTGAAATGTCTCGACAAAACATAAAACATCGTATTTATTTATATGTTCAATAAAATCTCTTTCTGCAAATTTTCCCATGAGACCCCCAATGTTCCAATAAAGAAAAGATAGCTCGCTTAACTCACAGTAATCTGTTGAGTCACTGGATTCAGTAACCGAATCGTCACGATCTGAAGAGTTTCTTGAGGCCGGACCGTCACGTCACAACCACACATTCTCAGTTTGTTCTGTATCGACAGTCTGCATTTCAGGGGAGCTGGGTGGGCGGGGCCTCTTGGCAGGGTGTGGATGGCCTCGATGAACCCCGTAACGGCCGCTCACCAGGTTGTTGAGGAGACCAGAGGAGGTCCTTTGCCAGCTGAATCCGGAGAGGAGCCGCGCTGTCTTGCCCTTTGCCTGTCGTCCTTGCTGGTCCTGGTTTTGTCCTCCTGTCCGGGCCTGCTCCAGTTTCCCCTGGTTCGTAGAGGACCAGAGACGACCAGCTTGCCGGCCTTGAAGTATGCGTACACGCCCTTGTCCCTGTGCTCCTTCACGACGGCTCTCTGGCGTGTGGTCAGGTCTCCAGCGACTTTCACCCCTTTCTTCTTCAGAGCTTCTCTTCCGGAGTTGAGGACCGCCATTTTGTCTTTCCAGCGCGCCATTTTCACGATCATGGGACGTGGGTTTGATATAGAGGTGTTAGTACGACCTCCCAAGCGGTGCGCCCGAACAACGTCATCAAGAGTCCAGGTTTTGTTTGGGACCGTGTTTTTGTAAAATGTTTACTACCTTGTCGGCACACGACTCGTAGCTTTCATCAGGGGATTCTGGAATGTTGAAGAAACGGAGATTATCCCTTCGAGACATTTCTTCCAGTTTGTCCACCTCAGCTTCAACCTTTTTCTTAAGTTCTACGACATCTTCTTCTAGGTCGTCGACTGTAGCAGCAAGGTCTTCCTGTTTTTCCTTCACTTCTTCACACGAAGTTTCAATCGCCAAAGTTCGTTGCTTCAGATCTGCCACGTCGCACGACAGGTTTTGTAATGATGTTCTGACGTAAGAAATCTCTGACATGATGTTTGAAAGTTTATCATTAAATATAGACGTTTGGGAGTCAATAATCCGTTGGATATCTTCCAATGTGAAAGGCAATGGCGGGCTCTGAGTCAAGGTAGAATCTTTTCCGTCTACAACCGCATTGCTCGTATCGCTGTTGCTTGCCATGTCTAATTTGACACCTGTTCACTTTGCTAAGGTAAAAAACAACCGTGGCCTAGTTCAGAGCTCTCGAGCTTTGCGTTCCACCAAACTGTCGTTGATCCAGGACAAATCTTCACACCGACGACAAATCATCGGTTATCGTAGTGAACGTCAAATTCTCGCTGCGTTAATGATGCTAGAGACTGCGACAATAACGATGCTCATGAAGACGACGACGATAACGTCCGTGCCACTGCAGATGATGATAAACGGCGTTGAAAAGATAGCGCGGTGTGTTACCTGCCCAGTGGCTTTGCAAAATGATCGATGATGTTTCTCCCGCCTATTCCATGACCAACTCATTCTATTTCCGTGTGTGCCTTCCTATTCAGCAAACATGTCAGCGTGGTCACCAACGGCACACGACTCCACCTGTCTGGACCAACGCGCAGTCATGACACTATGCCTGACTGGACCCCCCAGTTGTCTGAGGATGAAATGAGTTTTACAGCCTTCATTCTTTTCCCCCGTGAAACTGTCAGCTCTTTGCGTAGTTGGGGGGGGGGGGGGGGGGGGGGGTCTGAAGAGGGAGGCAGTTCGGCTTTTGACTGAAAGCGTTCCTAATTTCGACCTCCCTTACGTTTCAGGTGACAATGCAGAGTTTAAAAGGAAATGCATTTTCTGCTCGTAACTTCTGCCAACATCCATACATCATCTGGTCTTTATTCTGCAGTACTTTCGCATCCCTACATTATAAAAAAATGTGATTTCCCTAACACCACTTTCTTAAAGAAAGTTTTGAAATTCTGGACTTTTTCACTGAATTCGCGATTTCGGGAATAACTTCTTAATTAAAGAAATTCTAGAAAAAAAGATATCAGGACCGCTGACAGCTAGCCTTCAGCTTTCTGATGCTCGTTCAATCCTGGCGTCCAGCGGAGCCAGCTGGGGCGTCTGACGGGTCACGACTCCTAAACACAAAGAAACAAAGACTGAAAGAAAAAAAAAGAAAGAAAAAGAAACAAGACAGGCGATTGCCTATGCGACTCATATGTTGTGAATAACCGCCACACGCAGATGACGGGCAAAGGGGGCGGTGGAGCAAACGGGAAGGGACAGAGCCGCGTCGGTCTTGCTTGCCGAATCGAACATAATCATGCCTAAGTGGATGAATTCCTTTTCAACTATATTCTCAGACCAGTCTACTATTTTCAGAGTCGTACTTTAACCCTGTAATACATAGATGACGTAAAATAACGTCAGCAAGTGACGCATATTTAAAGTGCTCATGACGACAAAGCCCATCCATTCCCGCCCCTTTGTGTTCCGCCTCCTCCTGAAAATCCAGCAGCCTCTTCAATTCTGGTATGGCCAAGAACACAAAGTAGCTGAAAATGCATATTTATTTTAGATACGACAAGGAGGATGATCATCAAAACAACCAGTTGTCATGCTCACTTATCAGGTTAGACAGATCTGGCAACTGTAGAGGCCTACAGATGACCAGCAAACATACTCACCCCACCCGCAAAGAATGTGCATCTGCCAACGCAGTACTGAAACACACACACTTATTTTGATGGGTTACCTCTCTTCTCCTCCTATGCTAACTCTCGCCGTACCTAAATCGTGTCTCTGCTTTCCCCTATCTTTACCCCCCTCCCTCGCCCCCCTGCCTCCCTCCACTCTTCCACCTGCAAAGAATACGTGTCTGCCAACATAGTACTGAGACAGCACACTTATTTTGATGGGTTACTTCTCTTTTTCCTCCTATGCTAACTCTCGCCTTACCTAAATCGTGTCTCTACTTCCCCCCATCTTTACCCCCACCCCCCACCCCCCCCCCTGCCTCCACTCTTCCCCGCTGTGAACATCTCAGCCCTTCTCACTTTGCCTTTCTTCCATCACTGGTGGAGACACCAGAGTGCCCTGACCTTGACTCCAAGTTGGCATATTACGCAGCTGTCATGGGCAGCCATCCATTGCCCTGTCCTCGCCACCTTCTCCATGCACACAAACACACACACCTCATCTACATACCCCCTCCTCCTCTTTTCTCCTTCCCTAACCCCCCCCCCCCCCCCCCCCCCCTTTCACCCATCTGTATTCTTCATGTCCCTGCTGCGGTGTCCCTGAAGGCTCACGTTTTAAAGCCGACATTCTGAATATGCGTCATTAACAATGTTGAACACCATAACATCGTATTTGACGCAATACAAATAACGTCTGATGTGTGTGTGTGTGTGTGTGTGTGTGTGTGTGTGTGTGTGTGTGTGTGAACGAGAACGTGCATATGTGTGCGTGTGCGTGTGTGTGTGTATATGCGCGTGCGTGTGCGAGCGAACGTACGTGTGTGTGTGTGTGTGTGTGTGTGTGTGTGTGTGTGTGTGTGTGTGTGTGTGTGTGTGTACGCGCGCGGCCATGTTGTGTTCGCGCGTGCAGGTGCGTATATATATATGTGTGTGTGTGTGTGTGTGTGTGTGTGTGTGTGTGTGTGTGTGTGTGTGTGTGTGATGCGATGCTCAAGATTTCGTATGTCCAAGGACTGGCTTTTGATAACAATGCAGTCTATATTTATCTTCAGCGTAATTATCATTATTGTACTTACTTGCCTAGAAGACAGAAGCAAATTACCTTACATGACGTACATTCACAGACACACGGAAACACCATACTGGCTGGTACACGCATCTTGCTATTGGCATAGAAAAGCACGCTATGGTAACACCCAGAGCAAAAGACAGCCCCACATGACACAGATTTCCACAACAAAGCACTGTGATGCACGTCCCACGCTCTAGGCTGAGGTAAACACTGACGACGCTTGAGACAAGGCACCAGTCTTGCGGGGTAGTGGGTTCCATCCCCTTTCGAGGAAACAGATTAGTCGTCATATATATATATATATAGGGAAGGAGGAAAGAGGAAGAGAGGTGGTGTGTGTGGTGTGTGTGTGTGTGTGTGTGTGTGTGTGTGTGTGTGTGTGTGGTGTGCATGGAGAGGGTGGAGAGGACAGGGCATGAACATGGCTGTGGGGGGGGGGGGGGGGGGGGGGAAGAGAGAGAGAGAGAGAGAGAGAGAGAGAGAGAGAGAGAGAGAGAGAACGAAATGTTGTTTAATGAGGGAAAAACAATAAGCACAAGTCAGTGGCTTTTTTTTTTTCTTCCAGCCCTCAAACAGTAAATACATATAAGAAATCCTTACATAGAACTGCTTATAAACTCATGAACAACAATGAATACATAGCAATTTAGAATAAGAGAGAGAGAGAGAGAGAGAGAGAGAGAGAGAGAGAGAGAGAGAGAGAGATAAAATCCTGGCCATCTCCTTCCTGGATATCTTGAATGAGGTTCGGATCGGGACAAACGGGAACCACACAGTCGAGTTTTATGCACTTATTGTAAGTGTCTCTAATGTATCGCATCATTTTCCTGATGAACCCTGCAGGTGTCTGTATTCCACGGGCCTGGTTGATGGGCGGGACACATTACCACAGAACGCGTCGAGTACAGCCCTTTCATGTAGTCTCAGACCAAATTGAACCTTCACGGCAATCATCGCTATCATCATAGTCTGCAATGATCACCATTAAAAAACAAAACAAAACAAAACAAAACCGCGCGCGCGCGCGCGCGCGCGCGCGCGCGCACACACACACACACACACACACACACACACACACACACACACACACACACACACACACACACACACTCACACATACACACACATAAAATCTCAAATATGTGGCTTTTCGACCCCCCCCCCCCCCACACACACACACACACAGCCACACTCTATCTCTCTGTCTCTCTCCCCCCCCTCTCTCTCCTTCTCTCTCCTACGCGGCGTTTTATACCTTGCTATAGTGGTGACTTCAATTCTAATTTTTTCATCCATGTGACAAAAAGCCGTGATTGATTCGTGTTAAGGACTTCAGTGTGGTCTATATAATGGAGATCGTCTTTGAATGGACACAGAAGTGACCTCTGGAGATCGTCTTTGAATGGACATAGTAGTGACCTCTGGAGATCGTCTATGAATGGACATAGTAGTGACCTCTGGAGATCGTCTTTGAATGGACATAGTAGTGACTTCTGGAGATCGTCTATGAATGGACATAGTAGTGACCTCTGGAGATCGTCTTTGAATGGACATAGTAGTGACCTCTGGAGATCGTCTATGAATGGACATAGTAGTGAACTCTGGAGATCGTCTATGAATGGACATAGTAGTGACCTCTGGAGATCGTCTATGAATGGACATAGTAATGACCTCTGGAGATCGTCTATGAATGGACATAGTAGTGACCTCTGGAGATCGTCTATGAATGGACATAGTAGTGACCTCTGGAGCAGTTTGGTCCTCAGGCTGGCACTGGACAAGAGGACACATGGGAGAGGCGAGGGAGGAGGGAGGAGAGAGCAGGGAAGGAAGAGGGATTCTACACTACTATGATCTGAAGAAGTTCTATGTCGGTGCCATGCATTTTTCACACCTTCACTGACTAACTATATTCCAACATACATTTCCCCCCCTTCACTGAATGAACAATATTCCAACATGCACTTTTCACCCTTCACTGAATGAACTATATTCCAACATGCATTTTTCACCCCGTCACTGAATGAACTATATTCCAACATGCATTTTTCACCCCGTCACTGACTGAACTATATTCCAACATGCATTTTTCACCCCTTCACTGACTGAACTATATTCCAACATGCATTTTCACCCCTTCACTGAATGAACTATATTCCAACATACATTTTTCACCCCTTCACTGACTGAACTATATTCCAACATGCATTTTTCACCCCTTCACTGACTGAACTATATTCCAACATGCATTTTTCACCCCGTCACTGAATGAACTATATTCCAACATGCATTTTTCACCCCCTCACTGAATGAACTATATTCCAACATGCATTTTTCAACCCGTCACTGAATGAACTATATTCCAACATGCATTTTTCACCCCGTCACTGACTGAACTATATTCCAACATGCATTTTTCACCCCTTCACTGACTGAACTATATTCCAACATGCATTTTTCACCCCGTCACTGAATGAACTATATTCCAACATGCATTTTTCACCCCTTCACTGACTGAACTATAT
>JADBJO010016402.1:0-2500 GCA_016801955.1 Conus betulinus | reverse complement strand
CCTGATCTCTCAGAACATTTCGACTTTTTGGGAAGCCAAATGGACAACTGCTCTGATCAACATGCTTGGATATTTGCTGAGCCATTGCCGGATGTACGGCTTGGAAGGCGGCAAAGACCTTTGTTCCCATGAAGTACTAAACAAAGGAAGAGATGATGAGATGACGGATACACTAATACAGAAGACCTATAGAGTGAGGCGTCATCAGCTAAAGAAGCTTCAGTCGTTCAGAAGTCAATACCATTAGCCAGTAGTCTCTGTATACGTGACCAGTCGGCATGCAGATTCGTCAAGCTGCCGCACGACTTTTCAACGACTGCTATGACGATTGTAAATCCTTCAATGTGGACTGAATAAAACTGCATTCGCCCCATCCTACAGATTACCCGCATCAATAACCTTTTCAACTGCATATAGAGCGAGGAATTACTTGCATCGTTTCACACATTCATTTTTCAAATATTGTAGTTTTGGGGTTTGTTTATTTTGGCCTTTCTTAAGCAGCGTTGTGGTCTGTCTTCTTGTCATGGCTTCATTCACAGCCACAACAATCACCCCCCCCCCCGACCATGACCCATTAGGAGAGACACTGTTCATTAATATTTTCACTGAGAGGCCTGTCCTGAAAACAAGCTTAAAAGTGTTTCTTTTTTGTATTAAACTTATTTTGATTTTCCTTATATTCAGCTCGCATCAGCAACACGGTCGATACACCCCCACAATGCCAGCTTCATGACCGAAAGTAAATTTCCCTGACGCCTGTTGAAACGGCCCTGTTGGCGAATTCATGAAAGGTCCAGTGGAGTGTGCTTGCTGCAGTTGGCGATGCCTACCACGGGTTTCTGATTTAAGGACAGTACAAATAATCGGCGATCTGGTGAGAGCTTGTGATGTTTTCTGCTACTACGGCAGAGCAGTGCTGAGTGTTACGTATTGTTCTGTGTCTATCACCTGGTGCATTAACGATGACGGCGGCGATTACAAGATTGGACTAACCACAGATTGGTAATTGTCATTTTTTTTCTTATTTGAGGATCACCCATGACATGCCATATGAGTCATCATCAGCAGCTACGTCTGATCACTCTACAGATGAAATTGTTTGAAATTGCAACTACGTGCTTCCCCAGCTTTCTCATTTGTCTCACCCGTCATTCATTCTATATCCGACTGTTGCGTGTGCTCGTGACACATGAATCAAATCGCATTTTCTCTTGTTTGTTGTGTGCCATTTTCCACGCTTAATTGTGGTATTACTGCCACATTGCTCATTCTCAGTATCCCCTTACCTCCCAGCATAGACACACTCACACACACACACACACACACACACACACACACACACACACGCTCGCACACACACACACACACACACACACACACACACCCACACACACACACACACACACACACACACAACACACACACACACACACACACACACACACACACACACACACACACATTCAGAACCAAACCCTTGTTCGTCTCATTGCAATGTCAGCACCAGCAACCCCCACACACACACAAAAAAAAAAGCAATCACTATACATGACATTATGAGATAGCTCATCATCAGAGATATTGCACTGCAGCTGAGTCACATCACTGGCTGTAGGGTTATCTCCCGTGATCCAACACGCCCAGGAGACCACTACAACCCCCCCCCCCCCCCCTCCCCCGCCACAACCTTGAACACATGTGGTTTTATAATCAGTAAAAGGCGTCACACAAAGAAAAATACTCGTTATGCATCTTGATTTTCATGACAGTGCCCTTCATACTAAAATGGAGCATATGAAAAACAATGTGCGGGTGGACATCATGAAAGGAAACCACGGCATTCTGAAGAGCAGAAAGTGAGGGCAGGAAGCCACTCCGTCAACAAGAAACAGCATCCGCCAGATTCCCGTCGTCCTCATCTTGCCAGATCTGTCCCGGTTTTCGCATGGGTGATCAATCCTTCAGCAGTCTCCCCCCCCGCCTCTCTCCTCTCTCTCTCTCTCTCTCTCTCTCTCTCTCTCTCTCTCTCTCTCTCTACGGCTCATTCCCTTTGTGTGTATGTGTGTGTGTGAGTGATTGAGTGAGTGAGTGAGTGTGCGTGTGTGTGTGTGTGTGTGTGTGTGTGTGTGTGTGTGTGTGTTGTGTGTGTGTGTGTGTCTGAGTGAGTGAGTGAGTGAGTGAGTGAGTGTGTGTGTGTGTGTGTGTGTGTGTGTGTGTGTGTGTGTGTGTGTGTGTGTGTGTGTGTGTGTGTCGCGCTCGCGTATGTGTGAGCGTGCACGCGTTTTTTTGCTGTTTTGTTTTTAGTCTTTGTCTTTCCACTCAGTGAGACATTAGCCCATTTCTCGTTGAGCGGATTTGCGTGTGCCTTTTTGTGTTAGCGTGTGTGTGTGTCTAACCGTGTGTGCACGTGCGTGTGAGACGAGAGATGAGAGAGAGAGAGAGAGAGCGAGATAGAGAGAGGAGAGAGAGCGAGAGAGAGAGAAGAGAGATTCAGAGA
>JADBJO010016401.1:35052-40616 GCA_016801955.1 Conus betulinus | reverse complement strand
AGAGCGATAGAGAGAGAGAGAGCGAGATAAGATTCATACTGATTAACAATGGATCCTTTCATCCTTATATCATCCCTTTTCTATGGAACATATAACCACACAAACACATACACGTGTGTGTGTGTGTGTGTGTGGTTGTGGGTTTTGTGTGTGGTGTGTGTGGTGTGCGTTGCGTGTGTGGCGTTCTTGCGTGCGTGCGTGTGTGTGTGTTTGGTGTGTGGTGTGTGTGCGTGTGTGTTGTGTGTTGTGCGTGTGCGTGTGTGAGTGAGCGGTGTTTGTGTGTGTTTTGTGTGTGTGTGTGTGTGTGTGTGTGTGTGTGTGTGTGTGTGTGTGTGCGTGTGAGCGGGTGTGGTGTTGTTTGTGTCGTGTGTGTGTGTTTGTTTGTGTGTGTTTGTGGGTGTGTGTGTGGGTGTGTGTGTGTGTGTTGTGTGTGAGTGTGTGTGTGTCGTATAGCATATATGGACTAGTCCGCAGGGCAGACACCTGGATGAAGCTGAAATTGAAAGCCTCCCGTCTATCAAAGAATCCACCATGTCCCTGCAACGGATGAGTCCGACACCCATGGAACATGGATGATGATGATCACACGTCCTCTGATACCCATGAAACATGGATGATGATGACAGTCATTTAACACCCACGGAAACATCGGATGATGATGATGACAGTCCTCTGACACCCACGGAACATGAATGATGATGATCACAGTCCTCTGACAACCCATGGAACATGGATGATGATGATCACAGTCCTCTGATACCCATGGAACATGGATGATGATAATGACAGTCTCTGATACCCATGAAACATGGATGATGATCACAGTCGTCAAGCCTGCCTTTATTTCAGTATTCTAAAAATTACAGAGAAAAAGTGGTATATACATTATGGATTCACACCATAAAGTGTTTTCCGCCATGATCAAGTACTTCTTTTTATTCTTGCAGACGGGTGCGTCTACTCGGGGCAAACTTGCGTGTCCTGCAATTCCAACGGCTACAGCTTTTCCGGCAGCGACCTGCAACTGGTGCAAGACCAACTTCACGGGCTGCTCGTGCCAGAACTGCCAGTCTTGGCACATCGTATCTACAACAGCGACTGCGGAGTGCTCTGCTACAACGGGAACCCCGATGTGGTCGGTACGGTGCCAGGGCATGACACAGTGGGCGGACGCGGGGAGTTGTCGTCAAACACATCGGGCAGATGTGGGAGGTGTCATCAAAATATTGGGCAGATGGTGGGAGTTGTCATCAAACACATTGGATAGATGTAGGGGTTGTCATCAAACACATTGGACAGATGTGGGAGTTGTCATCAAACACAGTGGGCAGATGTGGGAGTTGTCATCAAACACATTGGGCAGATGGTGGGAGTTGTCATCAAACACAGTGGACAGATGTGGGAGTTGTCATCAAACACATTGGGCAGATGGTGGGAGTTGTCATCAAACCACAGTGGACAGATGTGGAAGTGAGTTGTCATCAAACACAGAGGGCAGATGGTGGGAGTTGTCATCAAACACAGAGGGCAGATGGTGGGAGTTGTCATCAAACACCAGAGGGCAAATGTGTGGGAGTTGTCATCAAACACAGAGGGAAAATGTGGGAGTTGTCATCAAACACATTGGGCAAATGTGGAGTTGTCATCAAACACAGTGGACAGATGTGGGAGTTTGTCATCAAACATAGAGGGCAAATGTGGGAGTTGTCATCAAACACAGTGGTCTTAGTTACGGCGAGCTAGATAGCGCAGGGGAGGTTACTGTTACAAGTATACCGAAGAGCAGGACGGTTTGATGTTTTTATTCTGATTGGGTCTACGTTTACGGTTGCAGTTAGCTTAGATTAGTTTAGGAATAGGGTTTGGGGTATGGTCAGATTTGGGTTAGGGTATGTGTTTGGCGGATGTGCAAAAAATACAATGTCAAACGTAAGCTGGTATAAATACACAGCTTGGGAACTTCGATTACGGCGCCGTAAACGTCGTCTTTGCCATTGTTAAAAAGGCAAAAAGATTCTCTTCTCTCTCTCTCTCTCCTCTCTCTCTCTCCTCTCTCTCTAACAAAAGAAGGATCACTTAATCTGTCTGTGTGAGATGAGTTTTTTTTTTTCTTTTTTGTAATCGATTTCTGTATTCTTGTTTGTCATTTTAAATCATTTTTTTTTTTTTCTTTTTACTTTAAAACAAATCTACGACTCAATGTTAATGGAGGAACAATTTTTCAACTTTTCAATGTATTTGTGAAGAATATGTGTGTTTGTTAAAGTTTTCGTAAGTTTTAGTCGCTAGTTATGCTTAGTTAGTCCCTCAACGGGGCAAGGGCCGGAGAAAAAAAGCAGTTGTTTGCTCATCTATTACCCTTGGAAATAAAGATTATCATCATCATCATCATCATCTGTCTCTCTGTCTCTGTCTCTGTCTCTCTCTCTCTCTCTCTCTCTCTCTCTCTCTCTCTCTCCTCTCTCTCTCGTCTCTCTCTCTCTCTCTCTCTAACACTATACTTTGATTTCAATCAAATCAAAACAGCTCAACAACGGATTACCAGAATGTCACTCGGGTGGGTGCAGTCCTCCACCAAGATCAATTTCACACAAAAGCAAAACAAATGACACAAAAAAAAAGCCACGTCATCAAGTGGCATCAGTCTGCATGTGTCGTCATCTTTAACTGACGTAAACCGTTTACTGCAGATGGCTGCATCCTATTTTTAGAAGCATTGTTATACATTTATTGTAGAGCCAGGCGCTAAGCTAACGGAGAGGAAAAACAGTAATAAAGAACGATTCCGGATCCGTTGTGTCATCTGAACGGTCGGTACGGATCCGCCCCAGAGTGAATCAGCTTACTCCCGTGACTGTCCGTTTCTCTTGAAGCAGGTCAATCCTTCACGCAGTTGATGTAGTCAATCCTTCACGCAGTTGATGTAGTCAATCCTTCACGCAGTTGATGTAGTCAATCCCTCACGCAGTTGATGCAGTCAATCCTTCATGCAGTTGATGTAGTCAATCTTTCATGCAGTTGATGTAGTCAGTCCTTCACGCAGTTGATGTAGTCAGTCCCTTCACGCAGTTGATGTAGTCAATCCCTCACGCAGTTGATGCAGTCAATCCTTCACGCAGTTGATGTAGTCAACATCCTTCACGCAGTGATGTAGTCAATCCTCACGCAGTTGATGCAGTCAATCCTTCATGCAGTTGATGTAGTCAATCTTTCATGCAGTTGATGTAGTCAGTCCTTCACGCAGTTGATGTAGTCAGTCCTTCACGCAGTTGATGTAGTCAATCTTTCACGCAGTTGATGTAGTCAAACCTCACGCAATCGTTTCTCTTGATGCAGTCAATCTTTCACAGCAGTTGATGTAGTCAATCTTTCACGCAGTTGATGTAGTCAATCCTTCACACAGTTGATGTAGTCAGTCCTTCACGCAGTTTGACGTAGTCAATCCTTCACGCGGTTCATGCAGTCAATCCTTTATGCAGTTGATGTAGTCAATCTTTCATGCAGTTGATGTAGTCAGTCCTTCACGCAGTTGATGTAGTCAGTCCTTCACGCAGTGATGTAGTCAATCTTTCACGCAGTTGATGTAGTCAATCTTTCACGCAGTTGATGTAGTCAGTCCTTCACGCAGTTATGTAGTCAATCTTTCACGCAGTTGGATGTAGTCAGTCCCTTCACGCAGTTGATGTAGTCAATCTTTTACGCAGTTGATGTAGTCTTTTACGCAGTTGATATAGTCAATCCTTCACGCAGTTGTTTATTTTTGATGTATTCAATCCTTCACGCAGTTGGTGTAGTCAATCCTTCTCGCAATTGATGTAGTCAATCTTTCACGCAGTTGATGTAGTCAAACCTCACGCAATCGTTTCTCTTGATGCAGTCAATCTTTCACGCAATTGATACAGTCAATCCTTCACGCAGTTGGTTTAGTCAGCCCTTCACGCAGTTGATGTAGTCAATCCTTCACGCAATCGGTCCATCTTGATGTAGTCAATCCTTCACGCAATCGTCTATCTTGATGTAGTCAGTCCTTCACGCAATCGTAACTCTTGATGCAGTCAATCCTTCAAGCAGTTGATGTAGTCAATCCTTCACGCAATCGTAACTCTTGATGCAGTCAATCCTTCAAGCAGAATAAAGTCAAACAAATACAGACGAACAATCTAATAGTGGGGGGAAACAAGCGCAGGCCAACAACTAAATTGTCTTCATAGTAATGACTTGGCAAAACTTTGGACTTAAAGAGGGGGGAAGTTTTGCCAAGTCATTACTATGAAGACAATTTAGTTGTTGGCCTGCGCTTGTTTCCCCCCACTATTAGATTGTTCGTCTGTATTTGTTTGACTTTATTCAAGTTTTAAAAGGCTGTGCCAGTCTTGAATAAAAGTTACTCTGTGTTAGGTTTACTTATGGGAGCAAAAACTACCCCACTTGTTTGTATTGTTTACTGTTCCCTGCCTCATTTCATTTCCAATTACATAAAATGCGTTAAGGATTGACTGCATCAAGAGAAAACCGATTGTGTAAAGGGTTGACTACATCAAGAGAAACGATTGCGTGAAGGATTGACTACATCAATTGCGTGAAGGATTGACTACTTCAACAAAAACAATTGCGTGAAGGATTGACTACATCAATTGCGTGAAGGATTGACTTCTTCAATAAAAACGATTGCGTGAAGGATTGACTACATCAATTGCGTGAAGGATTGACTACATCAATTGCGTGAAGGATTGACTACATCAACTGCTTGAAGGATTGCTGCATCAAGAGTTACGATTGCGTGAAGGATTGACTACATCAACTGCTTGAAGGATTGACTGCATCAAGAGTTACGATTGCGTGAAGGACTGACTACATCAAGATAGACGATTGCGTGAAGGATTGACTACATCAAGATGGACGATTGCGTGAAGGATTGACTACATCAACTGCGTGAAGGGCTGACTAAACCAACTGCGTGAAGGATTGACTGTATCAATTGCGTGAAAGATTGACTGCATCAAGAGAAACGATTGCGTGAGGTTTGACTACATCAACTGCGTGAAAGATTGACTACATCAATTGCGAGAAGGATTGACTACACCAACTGCGTGAAGGATTGAATACATCAAAAGAAACAACTGCGTGAAGGATTGACTATATCAACTGCGTAAAAGACTACATCAACTGCGTAAAAGATTGACTACATCAACTGCGTGAAGGACTGACTACATCAACTGCGTGAAAGATTGACTACATCAACTGCGTGAAGGACTGACTACATCAACTGCGTGAAAGATTGACTACATCAACTGCGTGAAAGATTGACTACATCAACTGCGTGAAGGACTGACTACATCAACTGCGTGAAGGACTGACTACATCAACTGCATGAAAGATTGACTACATCAACTGCATAAAGGATTGACTGCATGAACCGCGTGAAGGATTGACTACGTCAACTGCGTGAAGGACTGACTACATCAACTGTGTGAAGGATTGACTACATCAACTGCGTGAAAGATTGACTACATCAACTGCGTGAAAGATTGACTGCATCAAGAGAAACGATTGCGTGAGGTTTG
>JADBJO010016401.1:20052-25052 GCA_016801955.1 Conus betulinus | reverse complement strand
TAAACGACAACTGTTCTCAAACCACCAACACTGTTTCTTCCAACCAAAAACTGTCATGTAACAAGATCCCATGGCCTGGAATGGCCTTGTAACAGATCCAATGGCCCTGGAAACGCCATGTCATGTTCCAAGATCCAAGTGGCATGGAATGGCGATGTCATGTAACAAGATCCAATGCCTGGAATGGCCTGTAACAAGATCTCAATGGCCTGAATGGCCATGTAACAAGATCTAATGGCCTGATAATGGCCATGTTGTAACAAGATCCCATGGCCTGGAATGGCCATGTAACAAGATCCAGTGGCCTGCAATGGCCATGTCTTGTAAAAAGATCAGGGGCCTGGAATGGCCATGTCTGTAACAAGATCCAATGGACTGGAATGGCCATGTAACAAGATCCAATGGCCTGGAATGGCCAGTGTAACAAGATCCAATGGCCTGGAATGGCCGTGTTACAAGATCCAATGGCCTGGAATGACCTGGCCCAAGATCCAGTGGCCTGAATGGCCGTGTTAACAAGATCCAATGGCCTGGAATGGCCGTGTTACAAGATCCAATGGCCTGGAATGGCCATGTCATGTCACAAGATCCAATGGCCTGGAATGGCCATGTAACAACAGATCCAATGGCCTGGAATTGGCCATGGTAAGAGATCCAATGGCCTGGAATGGCAGTGTAACCAGATCCAGTGCTTAGGGAGGGGGCATGTAACAAGATCCAAGCAGGACGATGGGGAGACGGTCAAAACAATCGATGGACTGACGACATGTCAGAGTGGACTAGAATCCAGAGTGGACTAGGAATACAGAGTGGTACTAGGATACAGATGGAGCTAGGAATACGTAGTTGGACTAGGTATACAAGATCACTGGCACTTGAGGGATCCAAGCTTGGCACATACCTGACAATACTGAGAGGACCTGCGACAGGTTTTTTAGGAAGGACCTGCTGATGGTTTTTATGAAAGGAACCCTGCAATGTTTTTTTTTTTTCTGAAAGAACCTGCTGTTTTTCTGAAAGGACTTGCTGCTATTGGTTTTTTCTGATATGGGTTTTTTTTCACAGAAAGGACCTGCTGAGGGTGTTTTTTCTGAAGTCCTGCTGTTTTTCGAAAGAACTGCTGATATGTTGTTTTTTCTGAAAGGACCTGCTGAGGTGTTTTTCTGAAAAGAATTGCCTGATGTTTTTTTTTTTTTTTTTTTTTTTTTTTTTTTTTTTTTTTTTTTTTTTTTTTTGCTGTCCCAACCTCTGCGCCACCTCAGAGGCAGTGCACCCACGACCGCTCATTCCGTCGACACCCTGTCCACAGCCACGGCCCGGTCGGCCCCGCCGCATGCCCCGGCACCGGCAATCCACACAGGCAGCAGTCAAGTCAAGTCGTCAAGAGGCCACCCCCGGAGTAGACACTGCACTGCTGCCGAGTCACTTCAGTGGTGTTCAGTGGCGCCTGTCTGATGATCTAACATACGCAGGACACCACCTACTAAGCCCCCTACTAACGGACAAATTGCTTAGTCGCGGAGCCGGCGTGAGTGAGCTCTCCCTCCGGAGGCGCCACCACTCCGTCCACGACAGCCCCAATGGACCGCCGATACCGGTGACCCCGACGGAACCAAACCCCAGGCCAACAGACGTGAGGAGGACATCGAAACTGGTGGTCACATAGATCAGGTCATGAAAGGGCCACAGAATGGTGACAGACTTTTTTTTTATTTTTTTTTTTTAAAAATGCTGAGTCGATGAGAATGAGGATGATTATGATGATGCTACGGATTTCCAGTTCGGTCTGAGACTACATGACAGGGCTTTACTCTACTCTTCCTTTAATATATCCCGGCGTCAACCAGGCCGAGAGATACAGACACCTGCAGTGTTGGTCAGCAAATTTGAGCAACACCTCTCAGAAACGCATCCATTAAGGGATGAACTCTCGACTGTGCTGGTCCCAGTCTTCCAACTGGTGAGTCCGCAGCAAAACTCAACTCATGGGTAGGAGCTGGTCGGGGCAGAAAAACCCACATGACTTCGATGGGATTCGAACCCACGACCTCCCACCGGGAGTCCCGCGACGCTACGCCTTCGCCACGGCGGCTGGTTGCTGATGTATTTTTTTTTCTGAAAGGACTGCTGATAGTTTTTTTTTTCTGAAAGGAACTGCTGCTAGGTTTTTCATGTCTCCCGCCGAAGACGAAGACAGAAGAGAAGAAGAAGGAGGAGGAGGAGGAGGAGGAGGAGGAGGAGGAGGAGTAGAACAGAGAAGAAGAAGAAAGAATGTAAGGTAATGTAAGGTAGGGAAGGGAAGGGAAGGGAAGGGAAGGGAAGGGAAGGGAAGGTGCAAGGAATGCTGCAAAGAAGAAAGAAGAAGAAGAAGAAGAAGAAGAAGAACTTGACATCCAGATCTCGCTTCCTCCCCTTTCCCCCAGTCCCTACCTGTCCCCCACCCCCTTTTCCACACCCGCTCTCAATCTTTTTTTTTCCCCATGAGTTCTTCCTTTCTGCCTGCCCCCTCTCACCTGTTGTTGGTGCCGCCCTGAGTGTAGTAGACGTTGGCCACGCGTTTCTTAACGGGAACTCTTGACGTAGTCGTCGTGGAGATTGAACTCGGTGCTGGCGCCAGAAGAATATTTCTCCACCCCACCCGTACCTTATTCGAGCCGATGTCAAAGCCGTCCAATGAAGTCCTGGTGAGCAAAATAAATAGCATGTATGGTAGTCTTTCAAACTACACCTTCCCCCGTCCCCCTTCTTCAGATGGGTTCACTGTTTGGCTCAGCAGCAATATACCGTTTTGCAGTCTGATGTCTTCAAACTGCAACCGACTCTGGCGGTCAGTAGCAACAACTACAGAAAAGGTCACTTTCGGTGCCCATGCGAACACGTTGTCGTACAAGTGGTATAGGTGTAGTGTAAGACAGACCCCTATACCCCATTCATTACAGCCCCATCCCCATCTCCCAAAAAGGTCACTTTCGGTGCCCATGCTAACATGTTGTGACATACAAGTGGTATAGGTGTAGTGTAAGACAGTCCCATACCCCATTGTTTGAACCCCCATTCCCATCTCCGTACGTTAAGTACTTTCGGGGGTGTGGAGGGTAACAAAACTGCAACTGATACCATTCAGCATCTGGACACAGCATTTGTCACTGCTACATCTCAACACTGACACAGCATTTGTCACGATACATCTCTCAGCACTGGACACAGCATTTGTCACTGATACATGTCTCAGCACTGGACACAGCATTAGTTGTCACTGCTACATCTCAACCCTGGACACAGCATTTTTCACTGATACATCTCAACACTGGACACAGCATTTGTCACTGATGCATCTCAACTGACACAGCATGGTCACTGACACATCTCAACACTGGACACATCATTGTCACTGATACATCTCAAACACTGGACAGCCAAGCATTGTCACTAATGCATCTCACCCTGGACACACAGCATTTGTCACTGATGCATCTCAACCTTGAACACCACACCATTTGTCACTGATAACATCTCACCCTGGACCAGTCATTTGTCCCTGATGCACTTCTCAACACTGGACAGACCATTTGTCCTGATACATCTCACAACACGGGAACAGCATTTGTCACTGATTCCATCTCACACTCCTGGACCAATCATTTGTCCACTGAACATCTCCACACTGGACAAATCATTTGTCACTGATACATCTCAACACTGGACCGATCATTAAAGTTTGTCCCAAAGTACTCTTTGCTGTTTAAGAATATGCCGCCCTCTCCCATCTCTTCCCCCCCATTTTGCCTTCATGTGTGAGAAAATATTTTCACCCGAACAACAACTAACTCGCTCAGTGTCTAACTCAACTCACTGTTACCTCAGATTCTGGTAAACTGAAGGATTGTTTCGAAACTTTATTACGATCCGAGTTACCAGAAAAAAAAAAAAAAAACCTAGTGCCCGACACGTAGTGCAAACCCTCACTCACACACAACGCATACAACACACAAACCATACTTGTACAAATACATGACCTCACCGCTCACACCCCCACGACGTAACCACCCCAGAACAATCTTTGTACAAATTACATTACCTCACCGCTCAACACAACGCATAACAACACAGCAACAATACTTGTACAAATTACTGACCTCACCGCTCAACACACGCATACACACACAGAACAATACTTGTACAAATTACATGACTCACCGCTCACACACGCCTAACAACACAGAACAACTATCTGTACAAATTACACTGGCCTCGCCTCACAGCACACGCATACCACACAGAACAATACCGTACAAACTGCAAGACCTCACCTTCAACACCATGCATAACAACACAGACAATACCTGTAGCAACTGCAAGACCTCAACCTCCCAACACAATGCATAACAACACGAAACAATAAATTACATGAACTCACCTCTCACACAAACGCAATAACAAAAACCGAAAACAAACACAACAAAAACAATACCTGTACAAATTGTAGCATGGTCTGGAAGTTGGAAGCACCCACGCTTCCAGACGCATCTAGGATGAAGACTAAGTCCGCCAGCTGCACCGTGGAACTGCATTGTAGCTGAAACAAGAACACACACAAAAAAAGTCCCTTCCGAATCGACTATTAATCAATCCGAGCTACCTTGAACAGCCTGTCCTCATCATTTAGCTCTGAAGTAACCGATTATGATGTACATTGAATATGTTGGTCTTTGACTGAAACGATGTCACTCTTCCTTCCCGAAGGAACTTCTTTATTGTTCTGTTTGTGCTTGTTTTTGTTTTGTTTCGTTTTGTTTTCTTTACACCGCGTGCTGCTGGCTTTCTTTCCGTCGTCATATTACCCCAAAACGCCGGGCAGATTTTTGATAAAGCTCGCTGGCTGAAGACGGAATGTTGACAAGAACAGAGCATTAAACTAGAATGCGCTTCCCGATCACAAGATGGATCCTTTTTTTTTTCTTAACATTGGAAGCAAAGACCATGGTCCTCTCTCCTCTCTC
>JADBJO010016401.1:10000-16041 GCA_016801955.1 Conus betulinus | reverse complement strand
TCTCGTTTTGTGTGTAACCTCCCCCGATTTGCTTAAAGGGCTTTTACAGCCTAACAGCATTAAACTAACATCGTTCATGTCGTTCGTTAGTTTGTCCCAACATACAAAGCCATAATCCTATATAGAGGAATAATTTCTACATACCCTACATAAACACACACACACACACACCCACACACACGACACACCACACACACACACCACATCTGAGAGCCCATATATAACTCGGAATTCGAAACACACCACTTCTGTGTGGACTACATGTTCTATCCATTAACATGTCAGTCCAGGGGTCCAGTAAAGTATGGGAACTGGCTGACATATTCATCTTAAGAGTCCGAACAGCTTATTGGGTTTATCTGGATTTGGGAAGGGGAGAAGCGGGAGGAAGATGGGGGGGTGGGGGGGTGTGGTTGGGGTCTGGGAGGGGTGGGGTGGGTTTGGGGGGTGGTTTGTGGGTGTGGGGGATGACAAGCCTTGCTCTACGTGCAAATTAGACTCCGGAACCATACTGGATAGTTACGATTAGGGATTGGCCCTGGAGGATTACAACATTTGCTTGTTGGTTTCGTCATATCCATCTGTGCTTCCGAGCTGAATCTTCCAGATATTGTTATCTGTCTTATGTTCCAGATTGAACTTGTCAGAATGTGGATAGCTTCAGATGAAGAAAGAAGGATATCACAATTCAAAACATCAGATTTATTTCTTGCAGCTTCCTTAGCATAAAAGTCAGCTAAATCATTGCCACGTAAACTAGAGTGCCCTGGAACCCATAACAGAGTTACATCGATACCCCGGTTATTAACTGATGAATGAGAAATAAGATCTCACACACCAAGTCTGAACGACTAGATTTTGATTGACAATGTAAAGCCGTAAGCGCTGATTTTGAGTCTGATAGTATATAAGTATTTGTCTATGTATAACGGGCATGTCAAGTATAAAATCTAGTGCTTTCAAAATAGCAAATAACTCTGCTGTAAATATAGAACATCCTTTCGTAATATGGAATTTCTTTCTGATGCTAAGCGCTGGTATTACAAAGGAAGCCCCAACATCGGAAGAATCTAAAACAGAACCATCCGTGAAAATGTGTAGATGGGAATCGTATTTCCTGTCTATCAAGTCTTTGGCATAGGATGATAGTAACAGAGGAGTATCTTTTTTATTTAAATCTCCGTAAGAGTAGATTATTTCAGCCTGCTCTGACAACCACGAAGGGTATGAACAACATGGAACCTGGGCAATACCATCAAGAGACAGGTTGCAGTTCTGAAACAATGGGGAAACATAATCACCTAGGGACATGTATACCGATTTGTTACGGATCTCTCTTGAAAATACGTGCTGCCATCCAGTTCAGTCATTACTGAATTTGGGATGGTTCTAGCCCTCACTGTAAAATTACAGGCGCAACTTAGCCTGTGTTCATTTAAGGGTAACACACCAGCCTCCTTGTACGTCAAATCAATTGAAGCCCATCGGGGAAGTCCTAATGCAATTTAAAGGCTAACGAGTCAATACTGGTAAGCTTGTGTAAATCTGTCTTTCCAGCTGTAAAAAAAAACTTCTTGGCCATATGACAGAATTGAACGAACTAACCCTGAGGCGACATAGACGAGATTAGATCCCCAGTTAATCAGAGGTATGGCAGAAAGAACACGTAATAAACCAATTTTTTCCTAGCCTTTTCTACTAGGAAATTTATATGTTTACTCCAAAAAAGTTTATAGTGGAGATTATTACTCCGAGAAACTTAACTTGTTTGCTTGGGTATATCAAATTATTATCAACCCTTATAGAGATAGCTTCTCTGCCTTCAAACGCAATTGTTTTTTCTTTGTAAAGACAACAAAGACAGTTTTGTGAGCAGATAAACCAAACCCATTTGATTTCATGTAATGAAAAATATTGTCAACTATTTCCTGATACTGTTCAATGATTTTCTTTCTTTTGGTTTGTTGTTTGGAAAAATTGCAGTTACACATTTCTCCACAGAGCAATATCATCTGCATATAGAGCTAATGTGGCACCTTTTGTATTAACCTGTTTAATATCGTAAAGCATTAGCGAGAAAGTGTTGGAGCGATTACACTTCCTTGGGGAACACCCATGTTAATAGTCTTAGAAGTTGATAAAGCTCCATGTAGATTGACTTGGATAGTTCTGTCCGATAAGAAAGCTTTTAGAAATTGGAAAAACGACGTCGTATTCCTACTTCATGTGCTTTGAACAACAATTTAGAATGCCATACTGAATCGTAGGCTCTATGAACATCAAAGAACGTTGCAAGGGTCGAATAACGCTTGGCAAGAGCTTTTTTCACATTTGAGGATAAGTGGACAATGTGGTCTGTGACTCCTCTACCTTTCCTAAAACCAGCCTGGAATAAAGGCAAGACTCCATTTTTTTCAAGGAAATGTTCCATTCTGTTTTTCATTATTCTTTCAAAAAGTTTTCCAATGTGAGGTGTTAAAGAAATAGGTCGAAAACTAGAGGAAGAGTTTTAGGTTTTCCTTGTTAAGGATTGGGATGACAGTAGCTTTTTTTCCAATCTGTAGGGAGCATTCCAGTATTCCAGCAAATCTGAAAGAACTCCAACAACTTTGATAACAGACCCTCAGGAAAATGCTTAATCATGTTATAGGAAATAGGATCCGAACCAGTGGATATCTTACCCGGTTTTACACGTTTAAGTGCGAAACAGAGTTCATGCATTGTTAAGTTTGTGTGTTTATATATAAAGTGTTACTTTCTATATTAGTCTGCTCAATGTTTTGGAATTTATCCTCAAACTCCTTTCTACGAATTTGTTCAGATTGAGATAAACACTCAGTCTGACTCATTGAAGCAAAAGTTTCTGCTAATAATTCAGCCTTTTTCTTTGTTAGTTCTATAAATTTTATCATTAACATGCAGAGCAGGCTGAGGGAGATGAAATGTACCCTTGATTTTTAATTTCTTTCCATAAATTAGAAACGTCATGTGGATGTTTAGAGCAAGTCATGATCAAATTACCATAATACTGTTTTTTTTGCAAGAGCTACTGTTCTGTTACTATAGTTATTAGCAATTTTGTATTTACAGTGGAGTTCGTTTACTACTTGGGGTGGCTGTGAATGACGACGACTATTCATCCAGTTTTGAAATGCCTCTGTTTTCATTTTTACAGCCAACTCACATGAGGAGTTCCACCAAGGGTTTGAGGCTCTCAGTTTGATGGTCTTTAAACTTGATCTTTGGAATGGCACGATGTAAAACTGGATCAGTCCGTGGACAGCGTGCAGCACATGCTTGGGTCTCTGCATGCTTCGTGTTGCCGATGCGTCTTCCTTTCCAAATGCAGGACAATTTAAGACATTCCTCTTATGACATGTGTCTTTCTTCCTGCTTGTTAAACCAGAAAAAGCGATCGTCTTCCGAACACGGATCGCAGGAATATTCTTGAAGGTCGTCGTCTGATTCACACAGCAGCACACTTACATCATCCGTTTGATGGAACACATCCTTCCGAAATACTTTTTGTCTATAGCTTGCTCCAAACTTGTGTCGATGTCCGACTGGTGGATTTCTGGGCCCCTGCTGTTGCGCACCGACGGATCGGGGTGCGAGCACCGAAGCGTATCCTGAATGGGCGTGGATGTGTATGTGCGTGCGCGCGTATGTGTGCGTGCATGCGTGTGTTTATGAGAGTGAATGCATGTGTGTACGAGTGCTCGAGTGTGTGTGTGTGTGTGTGTGTGTGTGTGTGTGTGTGTGTGTGTGTGTGTGTGTGTGTGCGTGTGTAAGTCTGTGTGTGAGTGTGCAAGTTTGAGTGTATGTGAGGGTATGAGTGTGTTCGTATTGAGATGCGTGTATTTGTGTATTTATGTAAGTGCGTACTTTTGTGTGTGTGCGCGCGGGCACGCGCGTCCGTATGTGTATGTGTATGTGCGTGAGTACGCACGCGCGCATGTGTGTGCGCTTGTGTGTGTATGTGTGCGCGCGTATTTTGGGTGTTGTTAATTATGCTTCTTTGCTTTGAATGTCATAATGTTTTCTTAAATGTCAGTACAACTTTGAGTTAATCTGACATATGTATTGGTATTGAATTACCTGAAGGACAGTCACTGTGTTGGTATTGAATTGCCTGAAGGGCAGTCACTGTGTTGGTATTAAATTGCCGGAAGGGCAGTCATTGTTCTGGTATTGAGTTGCCTAAAGGGCAGACACTGTGTCGGTATTGTATTACCTGAAAGTCAGTCACTCTGTTGGTATTAAATTGCCTGAAGGGCAGTCATCGTGTTGGTATTGAATCGCCTGAAGGGTAGTCGCTTTGTTAGAATTGAATTGCCTGAAGGGCAGTCATTTTGTTAGAATTGAATTGCCTGAGGGCAGTCACCGTGCTCGTATAGATTACTTAAAGGGCAGTCACTGTGTAAGTATTGAAAGTCTTCTAGTCCTGATGGCCCAGGCTTCTCCAGATGAGTCTCTCTCGGGCACTGTGTTCCCAGTTGGCTGTGTCCATGTTGCAGGTCTTTAGGCTGGCCTTCAGTATCCCTGTATCTCATGAAAGGTCTCTCGTGATCCTTATGCACTGACGTTGCCCTTCTCTTGTTAATTAAATGATGTAACTTGCGAGTAATAGCTGGGGATGCTTATATACATCTGGAAGATATCATTTTTGAGATCACAGACATGAGCTTCAATAATTTACATAAACTTCTTCTGTTTCATATAGTTGTGCATGTTCGATTTATCTATATTTCAGCCAGAATCTTGATCATTATGATTTATGAAATGTGTATGAATGTTTATTCATCGCTATCATGTTGTCTCCTACACTTACTTCACTGCACTGGTTGCAGTGCCGCAAAAGGCTGACGTCAGTAATGGGTTGTATTAGTATCAGTTTCCCTGTTTCTAAAACACCCTACTACCCACCCCCACCCCCTCCAATCGTCTCCCCAAACTCCAGCCCTCACCTTTCACCGCACCCTCTCTCTCTCTCTCTCTCTCTCTCTCTCCTCTCTCTCTCTCTCTCTCTTGTAGGTGTGTGAACGAGCGTGTGTGTATGTTTGTGTGTGTGTGTGTGTGGTGTGTGGGTGTGTGTGTGTGTGTGTGTGTGTGTGTGCGTGTGTGTGTGGTGTGTGTGTGTGTGTGTGTGTGTGTGTGTGTGTGTGTGTGTGTGTGTGTGTGGTGTATGCGTGGGGGTGGAGTGGGGTGGGATGATGGAGAGAGGACGTGGTGGAGGAGGGTATTTCAGCTAATGCTTTTTCCATAAGCACTTACGCATTTTTCTTTTTTTTTGGTCAAGAACATGAACAACTGTCTACGTATGGGGGGACAACTAAATATTAGGCTGGCACATCCATCTTGCTAGTCAAATGTCCCTTTCACTCCCTCCGGTTTTTCTTTTTTTTTTTTTTTTTTTTTTTTTTTTTTTTTTTTTTTTTTCGTTTTGTTTTATTTTGTTTTCGACTATTTCATCCATTCATCTGCCTGTGTGTTCTCTGTCTCTGAGTTCAAAGCACTTGATGATGATGATGATGATTATCATTATTATTTGATTAAATTCTTCTGTACGTTTATTATTCATTCTTGCTGTCGTAAAGTCTCATGTACCTCACAGACACTGGTGCACAAAGTTTATATGAATAAAGTGTGTTGGTATCACTTCCATGCCCCTCCCCCCTCTTTCTCTCTGTCATGTGTATGTGTGTGTGTGTGTGTGTGTGTGTGTGTGTGTGTGTGTGTGTGTGTGTGTGTGTGTGTGCAGGGGAAGGTGAAAGCTCTGGTGCAGGGTGGAGAGAGGAAACGGGGATGGGGAGGAGGGTGGCAAGGTGAAAGGTAAGGTAGGATAAGTACATATTTAAGGCTATCTCTGTGCGTTCTGAACAATTAAACAGGACAAGTGCATATTTAAGGCTATCTCTGTGAGTTCTGAATAATTAAACAGGACAAGTGCATATTTAAGGCTATCTCTGTGCGTTCTGAACAATTAAACAGGACAAGTGCATATCTAATGTTATCTCTGTGAGTTCTGAACAATTAAGTAG
>JADBJO010016401.1:0-2500 GCA_016801955.1 Conus betulinus | reverse complement strand
TGTGCACAATCAAATCGACTACTTCCTCGTCCCCCACAGATACACATCCAGCATAAACCAAGCGCAGACAACAAGGACCTTTTCAAAGGCGCCGACACTGGAAGCGACCATGACATGGCTTTCACACTTTCAGCTCAAACTGAAGATGAAACTACAAACAGAACAATCCACATACAAGAGTTGACGTGGACGAACTTAAAGACTCAGAGATCACAACGGTCTTCGAAGCCAAAGTCAGGGGCAGAGATGCATCCCTTCACTGACTAGAAGACGACATCCACACACTTACTGACTATGTGAAAGACGTACTTTACTTGACAGCCATTGTAAGTGCTTGGGGAGTGTGGGGGGGGGGGGGAGATAAAATCGTGGGTTACAGATAACACCCTATACCTACGTGACACTAGAAGAAATCTGAAAGAAGAAAAAAAAACAGAACCAACGGTAGCAAGACACTATAATGAGGTAAACAAAAAAAATGGTAGGGCACAAGGTGAATGAAGAGAAAGAACAGTGGGTGACAGACCAATATGAACATTTGAGGCAAAAATAACAACAGGAAACAGCAAGACAATATCGGACACCTTGAAGCTGCTAACCAGACCCATTGAAGCAGGATAACAATCACAAGGGCAATCTTACTGAAGAAAACGATTATTTGAGAAACTGGACAACTGTGAGCTCAGACTTGACACAAGCAGACTGGACTATGGGGGGGGGGGGGGGGGGGGGAGGACTGACAAAGAACATGTGACGCACCACCCCTGGCGGAGGAACTTGAGGAGGTGGTAGTGCGTGATATTAAAGGGAGGCAAATCATCAAGGTTGGTCAACCTTCCAGCAGAGTTCCTGAAACATGCAGGACGGACACTTAAAAGAAAAATTACTGTGCCGACGAACAAAAGAAACAGCGAAAATTACAAGACAAACACAGTGCGTTTCGACCTGTTTGGTCTTCTTCAGGTATCACAAAATTGAGAATCACATCATTTTGCGCCCAATTTGAAGAGGTAGGTGATTATTCGTTCTTCGCTTTCATTGTCTTGAATGTTGTTTGCCATGTGTGAAGAAGACTAATAAACAAACAAACAAAACCAGTATCTCTTCTCTGGAATGACTGGTTAAATTGACAGATCGGTAAGTCTAGCACTGTTTATGATCCCCTTTCTTCGGGATGGCATTTTTAGGGATTTTTAGGAGGAGGTTGGAGCCCTTGTTGTTTGTTTGTTTTAACTAACTCAAAGGAAAGATAGACGAAATTATAGCAAAAAAAAAAAAAAATCTGGATTACGCGCGCGCGCGCGCACGCACACACACGCACACACACACACACACACACACACACACACACACACACACACACACACACACCACCTCACCTCACCATACCTCACCTCATCACACATCACAATGGCCACCACCAGATTCCCTTCTCAAACAGTATGTCTATCTAGCACAGTACAGAACAAACACAAAGAAACACGAAAACTCCAAACACGAAACAGATTTGACAGACAGGTGTAGGCAAAGATATCTGACGCCGAAAAGGTCTCCTTTCCTCCCTCCATCCCACTCCTCCCTCCATCTCACTCCTCCATCCATCCTACCTCTCCACCCCATCCTGCCCTACGGCCCTCTTTCGCTTTCCCCCCCCACCCCCCCCCCTCCTCCCCTCCTCCCTGCACTTCAAAGCGACGCCTCTCCAAACTAAACGGATGCTTCTGGGACGACATGTTTTCCTCTAACCGTTGTTAACCTTTGGCCGTTGCTGGGGCAGCATCCGTCAGTCAACATGCTGTAAACAGTCTGATACAGCAGCAGCAGCAGCAGCAGCAGCAACAACAACAACAACAACAACAACAACAACAACAGCGCCAGCAGCAGCACAGCAAATCTTACAACTTCTGCACTGTCCCTCCCCTCAACCTTCCTTTTCTTTACCCTTGGCATCATACAGCAACTCTTACCTCCGCATCCCCAACACTCCCGTTGTGTGTGTGTGTGTGTGTGTGTGTGTGTGTGTGTGTGTGTGTGTGTGTGTGTGTGTGTGTGCGTGTGTGTGTGTGTGTGTGTGAAGACAGAGAGACAGACAGACAGACTGACGGAGATTTACGACATAGCTTGAAGGGGTCAACAAGTTTTCTTTCAATGAAAAAGATCTTACATGGTTGTCTTACCTGGTCAAGATTTGTGTGTTGGTGGTGGGTGGTGGTTGTTTGTTGTGTGTGTGTGTGTGTGTGTGTGTGTGGTTTGGGGTGTTTTTGGGTTGGTTTTTTTTTTTTTTTTCTTTTTTTCTTTTTGTTTTTTTCAGGTGCAGGTGCAGCATTCCAAAAGTCACCGGACCATTCATGTACATCACTTCACCACTTTCAGACGCGCTGGCTCTGCAGTCTACATCATGGCGGACTAGGAGAACGAAGATCTCGCTAGTCATCGCGTGGTTTTGATTTGACCTACGACAAAAAATCAAAATGGCCGACGACGTGAAGCTAGACGATGG
>JADBJO010016400.1:0-40617 GCA_016801955.1 Conus betulinus | reverse complement strand
CTTAGCCATGTTACATGCTTATATGTTACCCACTGTGGATTTCTTGTTATGCAGCTGGGTTTTTCTCTTTTTTTATTTTTTTTTTTCTTTTTTTTAAAGACTTTTTTTTTTTTTTTTTTTTTGTTTGTTAAAGATATTTTTCTGTGTCATTCCATCTATCCAACATACCATAAATTCTCCCAGACCAGATGGTGTCTAATTGTATTATTGAACACATTTCACTTTGAATCTCCCTATGAGTTGTTGCTTTTTTAAATGATAAGAGCATAACTATTTCACATTACTATGTGGATCTTACTTATTATATATTTCTTATTTCCTACTTTTAATAGTTTTTCCTACATGTCCCACTCCTTTACTAAAGAAGACTCGGTTTTCAACAGTTCATGGTGACGTCCATCGAAGATTGCCCACAGGTTACATGACGCACACATCTTCACACTTTAAAAGGGTCGAGGGAGGACCTCGCCTGTGGTCATTGCAGATCTGGAAAAATATCACTACTTTATCGGGCTTGCATGGGACCTTACCAAACAAATGATGAATATGAAATGTACACTAATTTTACTGCGGGGTCACAATTGTAGCAAAACTGTTTTACACAAAGATAAATATGAGTTTATCAGCACTTCACGCAAGATTTTTGTTGGTTGTTCAAATGGACTGGGGACCCACAACCCCAAAGAGACCTTATTTGCAGACAGTCATATGCCAGCTTGATAAAACAGAGCGGAAAAGAAAAAGATTGTAGCCCACCGTATGCTTGTGTGTGCAGGGGAAACGAATGTTTTTGGTGTTGGTGAGCGTGCGTACACATGAGTTAGACGTTTTGGCTGCCTGTTTTGAAAATGTGGTCCTGTTATTTTGAAGTGTTAGTATAAATGTGGGGATAATTGTGCCATTGATTATGATCATTTGTAAATGTGGCAGCAATTTGTAAGCAATGATTGCTGTGCTCTTTCATTAAAATCTTAAGGACGGAAAATGGGTTGTAGTCATTGAATGCCCAGTGAAGGAGGGATGGACATATGAATTACTATTCTTTTCCTTCAACCTGTTAATTCGATGTCATTTCTTGCCCGCCTCATGTGAGAGGAGCTTTAGCGAACATTCCTCATTTGTTTTGTTTACTGTTTTAAACGCTCAGGTCTGTGTTGAGCTGGTGCTACTAATGATATTCAGCAAACACCGCCCCTCGCCCTTCATGCGGGGGGTGGCTGTGAGGGATTAGCAGCATGTTTCATACAATGCTGTACTCGCGGGGGCGGTTCTTAGTATACCCCTTTCCCTTTCCCTTGTCCCTTTTCCTTTTCTCCCCCTCTCCTGGCGTTGTACCTGAAGGCTGACGTCCTTGATATTGGCCGCTTCAGTGTGTGAGCACCACCGTTCTTCACCGGATGGTCCTACCCCTGTCTGGACCTTTGATGACTACCTCCTCGTCTGCGATGGTATTTGTGTTCTACACTGTTCGCTTTCAGACTTCATGATTAGCCCATGTGACCGCATAGCAAGTGTGGTATCTCTGTGTCGTGCTATTGGGGAAGAGGTGTGGGGTGTGTGCTGTGGTGCCAGCACTGAAAGACTGTTCAGAACAGGCCCCGGTTTTGGGACACCCTATTGGACACGATACTCCCCAGTGAACTTGGGGGGGGGAGTAGGGGTGGGGACAACGGGCCAAGGTGCAGCAATGTGAATCTCCTGTGTGTTGAAATGCTTATGTTTTGTGACTATATGTGTACCGTATGTTTGGGTGTTTTGAAATGACTTATTTGTGACTATTGGGTATGTTTGTGTGTGTTTGGAATGCCTTATCTGTGACTATGTGTATCGTTAGGTGTGAAATAAATCAATGGTTGAGTTGTAATCGTAATCTTTCCTGTGTGAACTCTTGTGGAGCGTGTGAGGTCCGTCACCTCCCTTCACTCCCTTTTAGACTGATCCTGTCCCAGGGCCGACTCCAGGGCTTGGTCATGACACCGATGGAAGAAGTCACAACTAAAAAGAATCTATTGCTGTGTAAAAACAAACGAAAATAAACAAGAATAATAGTGACGTGTTGTAAAGCAAAAACCGATGGTGTAAAATCCATGTCTAGACCCCTCTCCCCTCCTGAGTGCACCCCTTATAACAGCATAAGATTCAGTTTCTACCTCCTCCGGTGAACTCAATAAATCCAGGACGTCAGAAACTGACCGGTTTTGGTGCACTTGAATACAGCATAAAAGACTTTCCCTTTCAACCTCCTTCCGTTCTCTAAAAGTGTGTCCAAACCGTTCCTGAAAGCCCTCCTTAGAACGCAAAAAAAACGAAAAAAACCATCCAAGAATGACCCGAAGGAATGAGAGTTTTATCTGTATTGTTTCTTTTAGAATTTATTAATTAATATATTTTATACTATTTATTTTCTTTCTTTCTTTCATTTTCATTCAAAATAAAAAAAAACAACAAACACCCAAAGCATTTTATAGACCGCGTTTTCAGTTTTTGCAAACCTTGCTCATCTGACCATGGAAGTCGGACGTCAAAACTAGTTGATGTAATGTGTGTTTTTTTACGTCATTAATCCCCACCCCCACCCCCTCATTACTGGTATGATAAATAGTAATGCCTGGGTGAAGTCTCAATGTGTGGGATTATTATTTGGCTTCATGTGAACAATGTACCCTGGGAACTTTGCCCTGGCGCTGACCAACTAATCCCACAAATTGAGACCAAAAAAGGGTAGTTGGTCTTCAACTTGTGTCTCCACAATCTCTCTCTGTCTTTTCTTTTCTGTGCATCTGTGCTCTTTATGAGTTCAATCGCATAACATTTCAAATCTGACAGCTGGTGTCCAGGTCCACAGAAATGGCGTGCACAAAGTGTATCTTGCTGTTTCTGATGATGTCAGAGCGATGACCACTGAAGCGTGTTTGTAGGCTGTTTCCCGTCCTCACCAACATACTGTACATCCTGGCAATGTCCACAGTGAATCAGGTACACTAGGTTGGTACTTTTACACATAGCTGAGTCCCTTATTGGAAACTGGTGACCCGTGCGAACACTCTTGAACGAGGTCATTTTCTCCAGGCGTTCCTTGCACAGAACACATCGTTTTGCTGTGAATTGAAGCAACCTGGTAACCACATGAATCTGTGGCAGATGCTTGATGTTGCACTGCTGGTGGTTTGCTGGGCATCAGAAGGTTCCTCAGATTGCGACAGTTACGCTCACCAACAAATGGGAGGTTTGGGAATGGCTCTCTTCATGCGTCACTACTTCTGTGGAGCTCCGTCATTTTTTTTCCTTTGGCCAAAAGGCCAGAGGAGGGTGGAAGGGTTATGGCAGATAACAAATGGCACCCTGTCTGACTGATGGTTCCTCCATTGGTACTGGAGTGCATCCTTCCTGGGAAGTGTCTGTGCCTTGTTGATGGCAGAGTCCACCAGAGCTAATGGATAGCCACAGTTATATAGGTGGGTTCTCAGCTCTCTGCATCATTTCAGGAACACATTATCTTTACAACAGATTCTTTGCAGGCGGATAGCCTGCCCATAGGGGATGCCTCTCAGTGTCTAGGGTGGGCAGGAGCTGAAGGGTAGGTACGATGTGAGCATCCGTGGATTTAGTGTGAAGGGCTGTGGTGATTGTATCCCCACTGATGCTCATGTTGACGTCCAAGAAAGGGGGATGCTGGTTCTGCCACAGTTGGCTGTAAACTTTATCGTGGCAGTACTGGTTGTTTATCCAGTTGAGGAAACAAAGCAGCTGGCTTTCCCCATGGAACCAGAGCATGACAATGTCATCAGTGAAAAGACGCCAGAATTTTGGACGGACATGCCAGAGTGGCCAGTAGCCGTTGTTCAGTAACCATGTTGTCTCTAACCATTTTATTTTTTATTTTCATTCTTTCATTTTAATTTATCTTATTCTAATTCTTTTTTTCCCCCTACATCTGATTTTATTAGCATTATCCACACCCCACACTACAACTACCCACACATAACTACTATCATCACCATCACCACCCATTAAAGTTGTTTATTATATTTATTGATTTTTTTCCCCTTTTTTCATTTTTTTTCCAATTTATATTTTCCTCTTTTTTTGTGTGCCCCACTAAGCACTATCATCAATCCACCCACGATTACTACCGTCACTATATATCAATACTGTTCTACAAAACAAGCTACAAACCCCCATTGTTTCATGCCCCCCCCCTTTCCTTTCCTCCCCCCCCACCCCCCTCACTATTTCCTCTCCCATGATCTCCTCCTGGGTGGCCTCGTTTTTCTATCCGGTGGTCATTTGCAGCAAACATGAGAAGATAAGTGGTTTCTTGTTCGTTTTCACTATCCTAAATGTTATTTGTTTTTTGCCTGAAGACGACCCAAGAGGTTTGAAATGCTTGTGTCTTGTCCTGTACATTGTTTGCCTATGTCCTGGTGGTGGTAACTAAACACCCCCCCCCCCCCCCTCTTAATTTTTGCTTCATTTTCCACCCTCTCAGTCACTCCCGTTTGAAACTACTCTTTCAGAAATTAAAAACTGTATCAGGTGGACATCTTTGTACAAGGTTTTTCGTGGAATCAGCAGTAAAGTGTTTGAGTCTCATATCATGCAAGTCCCAACATTCTAAAACAACGTGAATCATTGTGAGTGGTACATGACATGAAATGCACCACTGAGCTTCTTCATCTTATATAAGAATGGGTGTAAAAGGAGTGGGCTGTGTGCAAGTGGCACAGGACTGTTTTTTCTTTACTGCTGCCATAGAACATGGTAAAAACTCTTTCCAGTTTGGAGAGATATCTGGAAGAGTTTCTCATCCGTCTGTGAGTTCAATTCCTCTTGCCAGTCTTTAACATAAGACTGAGCTTTTGGGATTCTGACTGGTGTGAGGGAAAGACAATCTGCTCAACTCTTTTTTCATGGCACTCTAGGGAAGTTAACCAACCATCTTAGAGCCTTGAATACCCACATGACTGGGAACCCAAGCAAAACATGCTCAATGGAATTTAACATTATCATGGGCCCAGTAGCATAACAGAGTCATGACCTACAGATACAAATATGTCAAATTTTACCTGTATTCAGTGTCAGTTGAAAAGCATTACACCACACCACCAATAAACACAAAACGAAAACTAAATTCCATCATTTTGATCCCCCATACCTGAGGAAAAAGAAATTACCTATTCGATCCACCAAAGCAGTCACAGTAGATAAGGGAGATTTCAAAATATGTCCTTTGCTTGGTCTTGATTGTGAATGTAACAGATCCAAACTGCACAAAAAAATGTAGGTTTGGTTATCTCTGCTAATATGCTTGAACACATGCAAGCGCGCGTGCACACACACACACCCCACACACACACACACACACACACACACACACACACACATATGCATGCACAGCATATACACAACAATACTTATACACACACACAGACATTCATACATATATTCATAATATGCTTTTTTTTTTTTTTTAATGAGCACATGTAAATTGTAAACAGATTCTGAGAGTGTAACAAAAAATTTTGCATGCTCTCTCACACCATAACCTTGAAAATACTATATAGAACATCAATGGTTCTTCCTTTAGTTTTGTACATGCGTAAACACTTCAACATTAAATCACTTTCAAATACTGCCCTATAATTAAACACACACACACACACACACACACACACACACACACACACACACACACACAAACATAAAACATGAATGAAGACTCTCCAAAACTTTTCAACGTTTTCATCTTGTGGACAGACAGACAAACAGCACCAGACTTAAAGTAATGCTCTGCCCGCACATAGATTAAAAAGAAAAATGTTAAGGGCACCAAGGAAAAGTAACCATCTGGGAAAATGAATAGCACAGCCTGGAAGGACTGCAGCAAATCCATTTGCACAAGCATAGATAATGGAGAATGACATCAATGTCCAAAGAACACCAACACAAAGAAGTCTGACAGGAAGAGAGAAAGCAAAGAGAGCAGACAGACAACATCCATTTTCTTAAAAGAAAAAAAATATCACACTGCAGAACGGAAGAAAGATTTTAACTATCTTAAGAAGAGAAACTACCCAGACCAAGACAAAACTTTTAATGATAGACTTCAACTTGGAGACATTGCTCCTGAGAGAATCCCAGAATATCTACAATCTAAGCTGGAGAGAAGGAGAGGTACCCCCAACTCTAGAAGGAAGCTAGGATGAAGCCTGTTCTGAAGAGGCAGAGCAACAGAATTAAAATACTGATCTATTATCCAGCTAGTTCACCAACTCACATCTAAAACATCTTGGAATATCTTATAAACCAACATCTTCAGTGGTACCTTGATTCAAAAGGATCAATGCTCTGGAGCACACTGTCTTTAAAAAAAAAAACACTGGAGCACCAAGAGATCCGACAACACACCTTTCACAGCAGCCATGGAAGACACACTCCAAGATCAGATTAACTCTGGTGCCTTTTGCGCTAAGCCTTGTACTGTAAGGCATGATTCAGCATAACATGGCATGGCATGGCACACTCATCGTTTTGCCATTATGACCATACACAAAACAAGCTGCTACAAGGGAATGGAAAGCAGCCCGGCAATAGCCCAGAATAGCTCATTTCAGAAGCAGGGCTGCAAAACTGCCCAGAATGGCTCAACATGACTCAGAAAATGCACGCATAAACACAGCAGGCCAAGAAAAGGGCCGGCTCAGCAGAGGAAAAACGGACATCATAAACGGCCCCATTCACTGTGTTCACTGATCTATGAAAGGCCTTCAACTAGGAATGGAAAAAAACAGTCTCCTTATCAACCTCCCACAAAGTGGCATTCAAAAAACATGCTCTCATCAATGATCAAGTCACAACCCCACAGCCAGGGTGACAGCACATGAATACAATGGCCTGCATGTGTAGCTGCCTCAGGAGTTCTACATGGAGTTCTGTCACCTACTCTGTTTATACTCTCTTCATCAACAATCAAGGAGCTACTGAAAAGCTGTCCATGCTTTTTCAATAGACAGATATCTAACACTCCCAGAATTTCCAAAATTTCTACATCCACACAATTTTTTGATGGGCTGCAGCATTGGGCACTGATAATTTGTGATAACATGACACTGAGACATTTGTGTTCATTTGCAATGCACTGGGCATTCAGAGTTAAAACAATGGTGTTCTACATTTTTTGCAGTTTGTTAGATGAAGCTGGAATACTGTCTTTTGCACAGTTTAAGAAGTATGTCTGTCAGATTTTGGTAGGGTCCAGACTGTGCAGCATTTTCCCTTTTTGTTAAGTTTCTTTTCAGGTATTTATACTACCCCAAAGAGAGACTCATCCAAAGACCACTGCATGGAAGTTCTTCATCTAGGCTGACCCAGCTCTTGTTGACTGACTGATGCAGATGGTGGTTAATATAAAGAACACACTTTTTACTGTTTTATCTAAAGTGATTTTTGCTGCCAAAGCTTGAAGAGAGGTATTTAAATCAATAGGGCTGCACAGAAGAGACTTGTGAATGAGTAAAGAGATCTCCTCCTGTTATTCGAATATTAACAATAATGATCTTACTGGACACTCTTTTGTAGATTTTGCAAAAAGCGTTTGATGTTATAAAACCCACTCCCTTGTAAAAAAAAAAAAGGTTATGTGTAAACAAAGTATTGAATACAGCCTTAAAATTCTTTAACTTGTTTCTTACTGATCATCAACAGCTTGTTGAAATTAACTCCACATCCAAAAGGTCAAAGTTACTCCCTTTTTTGTGTCCCCCTCAGGTGTCAGTATTCGGGGGCCCCCTACCCTTTTCTATTTATATAACTGACTTACCATTGTTGTTTACATGTTGTTGTTTGCGAAATGTTTACTGATACCCTCACTACAATCTCATAGTAGTAACCCTACTGCACTGGTAAATAACCTGCAGGCAAGAAAAATGCAACAAGCTAATTACCATGGACAGAAATGAAATATGTCCCCTGTATGCTAGTAAATCCAATATGGCATGTTGTTACAACACGCCAAAAACAGCAAAAAAATGATATCCTCATTTGCACCATTACATGCCCACGGACAAAAGACTGAAGAGGTTACATCGCATAAAGTTTTTTAGGAGTTATCATTGACAACAATTTATCTTCGTCTTACCACACTGCGGATCTTGGAAAAAACATATTCTAAGAGAATACATCAACTTTCAAAAGATAAAAAAAGTTTCTAATATCTCACTCCATAAAAGATATTCCTCCATGCGTACATCCTTTCTCTCTTAACACCATCCACGTTATGAGAAAATGCCAGTGAAACTAATCTGAAAACTAGTAAGTTGTCTGCATAAAAAGGCCATTCAAATAAATCAGCTGAAATCCAATACCTTGACAAAGAGTGATTCAACCAATGCTTGTGCATGTACAATGTAATGTGCCCAATGAATGGATCAACCCCGAAGATAATCTTTGAAAGCTTTGTCTTCAATAGTTTACAGACATACACATAAAAACTGTCTCCTCTTCCCAGACCTCAATGTAGTCTTTATAAATCAAGTTTTCTGTATTCTGGAGGGACCGCATGGAAATAATTTGCCTTCCTCCATAAAATCATGTCCCTCAAAACATACATTTTGAAAAAGCACTAAAAAACGCATCTGATAGAACCACTGCACATCAACTCAAGTCATTTCGTCCATCAAAGTCGATAGTCGTTTCATCTCTCTCCTCTCTCTCCCTCTCTCTCTCTGAAATTGAAGTTCCAACAATAGTTTTCATAATTGTTTCTATTTCAACATGAGAGGTCATGTCATGTAGATGATTGAATAGAAATGTGTTACTTTTAAAAAATGTATTTCTTGAGCGTTGTGGTTTTATGTGTGAATTTGTTTCTTTCCTAATGTTTCTTGAGCCAGTATGTGTAAAAAAAGCTGTGGCAGAGCTTACTCTTTTCCGTTCGATGTATCCCTCAATAAAGCGGTAAGTGTTATTTGACAATTTGACTTCCTCTGGAAATTTTGACTTGGTTCCTGACAAGTTCATCTGCAGAGAGATTTGTGCTGGTTTTGAGAGAATGTTTAAGCAGCTTGATGCAAAGTGTGAAAAGCCTTCTGATTTTGATTCGGAACTTAAGTTTCCTGTAGAGTTACCACCCACAATGTTTAGATAATGTATTAAAAGGTTAATAGTTCGAACACTGTAGCTCTCAAAAAAACACTGATAGAGCTAGAACCAAGAGTTTAGATGGAATATTTCAAAGCAGCTGTAGCTCCGCAAATGGAATATAGCCCCAGGAGTTTCCACTGGAAAAATTTCATAGCATCATGACAAAGATAAGGAAGAAAATAGCGGCAACTCACTTATCACTGCTCTTCTTTATCTGCACATTAGTGATCATAGGAGAATTGCTTTGACCCCTTTCAAATTTCAGTTCGCTTGGTGCTGGACTTTTTTTTTTTGTCGTTTGTGACCACTTTTTATTTTTTCTGAGTGGGTTCCAGAGCGCAGACAGAGAGATCCATCCACCACCCATATCACCTCTACTTTTTGAATGGACCTTTGCGGTCACCACCAGTGCCCTTTAGGGAGAGCAGGGGGGCTTTCTGTTCTTCTACTGGTCCCAAGGCAGCAACAGTAACACACTAGGAAGATCTGGGATGAGATCCGATTTCCCGAAGGCTACCAGCCTGCTCAGTAGCTGACTTCTGCGCGCTGCTGTGTAGAGCCTGGGGCAGCTGATCTGACGCTCCACTTTGGCACTGGCACGACTTCACAGGGCTCTACTGCCTGTCAACAAAGTTAAGACAGTGCCTGTCTCCCAGTCAGACAAGACAGACTTTTTTATTTTTCAAAATCTATTCCAGGAAAAAATGGTGTGTGGTGAAAAACCAACCTGCTGCAAGATCTACCATTCCAACTGGGAAGGGGAAGTCTGGTGCCCTTAGCGGACGTGTCAAACAGCCGGCCCAGAGGTCTGGAAAATGTCAGCTGCACAAAGTAATGCTTATTGATACACAATGATAACAAGTTTTCTGAACTTAGTGTATTCAATAAGCATTACTTTGCATCTTGTTTTGTTTGTAACACTTTGTATTTTGCCTTATGACGAGCAAAGGACATGAAAGACCATGGAATATCATTTTTGTACTACAGTTTGTTATCTATGATTATCGATGATGAGATGATGAGGATGATGAGTGAGGGATGATGATGGATGGAATGGAGTGTAAGACGATACCAAGAACTGCATTATTGGTTACAAGTATGCAGCAGTGTGCTGAAACTAAACACGCATCACACAGACACATCCCTGAACGGTGCCATACACATGAACGACTCTATGTATGTTCTGGTTTTCCTACTTAATATATTTGTTAAAACCCATTCGTATTCAAGGAGTCGACAACTTGAGACTAAAAAACAATTCCCCTCATATGCTAAGATGAGTGTCTGCGTCTCGAGCTCATCCACATATATCAAGTTAGTTAGTAACCACCTAGCAATCTTCACCCCCCGATCACAATGTCTAGATAGCACACCAATCTTATGCGCCAGAAATGACTATATAATCAGAACCAGCATCCAAATCTACATTGTAATCATGCTCAGTCAACTAGAGCATGTGGTACCCTTTCGACCCCCCCCCTGAAGGGACAAATAAGCCTTGTGTTGATGACTCTCTGATGCAAGCGTGTTCACATGCAAAGTGCTGTTTCTGATCTCTGTGTACGATGCAGTCCTCATGATATGTTGATCTTGGTTGCCTCGTACCCCCCAGGCATGGTCTTGGTCAGTGATAGACAATTACTATACAAAACATGAAACAGAGTTGACCCCTGATTGTCCATATGCCCCCCGTATTCACTAACTTTCGCACCATTGATCCAAGAGAGTACCAATATGGTTGGTGACACCTTATCATTCTTATCAGAATTTTGAGCACCAGGATAACCGATAACGTGTTGCTGTCATTCCTCTTCACCTTCCTTTTTTTTCCTATCATCAAATATATCATAGCATGCCTCTGTCCCCTGGTCAAATGTTCTAAGATTCTTTGCCTTTTAAGACCCCGTCCATACATTTTTTTATCGAGACCCCTTCCAAAAAAGAAGATCCTGGTACCTGTTTCTCTAATGCAGCATTTGGCCATTAGAGGAATATCATACTCTTACTTCGGTCCCTGCTCACGGTGAACTGTGACACTTCCCTCCGTGCTACTGGAACTGGCACTCTTCTGGTGCTTTCTTCATCGCGCAAGCTGTCTCTGCTTTGTCCTAGCGTTGCAAAAGCTCACAGCTCCAGCTCTGATCGGTAACGACAAATGCTTGAAATTATCTATTCAGCGTGCTCCTACACACACACCCACACACACACCCCACACCACATCACACACACACACAACCCAACACCCCCTTTTCGTTCTCAAATACGGAGGTAATATAGACCCGACTCTAGAGAGCTTTTTAAGACCAGCCCCTGGGGATGCACACGCCTTTGCAAAGGGCAAGACCATGAGTAATTACTGAGGTGAAAACTTTAGTTTCCAAGAAAGATTTCTCTACCTTCATCAGACTCACCTCATTTTTAGACCCCTACAAATCCTGATCAAAGGTTCCTGGAGGCTGGATGTAGGCCAGGCATGTAGCCAGATGAACATTATGACAGGTGCAGGGTATGGAAGTCCCCTGCTCCCACTCCAGCCAAATGATATGATAGGAGTTTTGTGTGTAGAAATCTGTGACTGTCTACCACGATGAGATGGTTAGGTACGGTTGGTTTAGAGATCTTTGCTGAAGCATATCCTCAAGACAGAGGGGTGGCCGTGTGCAGCCTGGGATTGGTCAGTCACAGGGCCGACATAGCAGTGGAAGCCATAAAAGAGTCAAGCTGGGAGATGGAGGACCATTGGGTTTGTTCATGGTCATGTTGCTAAAAGCCTAGCCAGCAGCAACAAAGGACCACATCCAGGCTGTCACCTCATCAACAACCACTCTCTCCATAGATGTTTATACACACACAACACACACACACACCCACACACACATTACACATATTCCCACTAAAATTTCCGTCCGAAATTCCTTCTGTGAAATCTTAGGTTGAAAAACATCTATCTCCTTCAAGAAGTAAAACAATCGTATCAGTGGACTTTCTATTGATGCCTGCTCAATGTGGCCTTTCATGCAAGAGAAAGAAGTGACTAGGTGTTGACGAGGTCTTAGGATACATTGGGGACCTAGACAGGAAACAGTAGAAAACACAATGCGAGCTTTATAGAGAAGACTCTTGAACAAACGACGGCCCTTGGTCACGAAGCTTAGAGACGGCATCTGCTGCCCTTCCAGCTGGTAGCAGATATGTGATCATGCATTTGCAGACTGGACACTGTCCACTCATGGCACCTCCCTGTTAAAAAAATGCTGAAGGTAGAATACTTACCAACTACAATTGTGGTATTAGAGATCAAACACTAGAACATGTATTGCAGACCTTGCCCCATCTTTGAGACAGAAAGACAGCACATGCAGCCCTGAGCAACTCTGTTCTGCAACATGCCATGTAATGACATACAAGATCTGGATAAGATGACCTTTATTTAATGAATGTTACAGACTGACCTGATGCTGTGAAGTGATCAAGAAGATGAGAAAGTGGAGCACACACAAGATTGGAACAAAAGATTAAAACCAAATAAAAATACATGTACCCCGCTCTGCACACAGCATGTGTGGCAAACAATCACCAAATGCATCACAGTCAATCCATCCTATATAGCAAAGGTAATCGTGCCAGAATATTCAGACTAAATGGTCAAACAAAATTTACAAATAACTTCTATTTCATTATGTCAACAGATCCAGTATTTCCAAACACCACACACAATCTATTTCACAAAAGTAGCTTTTTCCTGTCACTTCCTGGTTTTTTGAAAATCTGACTTGAAAGAGAATAGGGAATGGTTAATTTCTGAGACTGAGAGGCAGAGAATTCGCAACACACTGGGCCGGCCTATACACTATCTTACATTGGACCACCTGTTTCACAAACTTTCATCCTAAGGATCTGAGGAGTTTTCATTTGACAGTCTAAGACATGTTACAGCTGGACAGATGTGTGCAGAAAAAGTTCTTTCAAGACTTGAAACTAGGCAAAAAATAGTAATATAGTACTGAAAACAGAATTCAACTTAAAGCATGTGTAATTTTTTAGCCGCTGATGTTCAGTCTTCTGATCTTTTTCACATCACACATCAAGAGGCACAGTTCTACATAATGGTATATTTTGGTTTGTTTTTTTCAGAATATGTTTCGAGTTAGAATTGTTAACTACGAGCAGCATGACTTTTTTATGTTCTTTGGTCTAGATATATGTTGTTTGGTGATTCAGCCTGACATACTGAACTTTTCTGATGTAAAAAAACATGCCGGGACCATTAAGCCCCGCACCCTACAAATAGTAGCACACAGAATTTCTTTCATGCATCAAAATCAACTCAGTCACGCATCAAAGTGAATGAAGTCATTTTAATGTAAAACTGTCACAAACTGCGTAAAATACACAATTTCGGCTAGTCTGTCTGAATCATTTCGCACTGCCATCAACTACCATCTCCAGGACTCTGTTCCTGACAGCACGTTTAAATCAAAGACCATGGTAGGTTGAAACCCAAGGTTCTATGCACAGATCCGTCACTGTCATCACACATTATCAAAATGCGTAACTTGAACTTCTCTGTAAGTCTGTGGTCGCACCACCCAAGTACCGAATTTTTTTTTCTTAACACTGACAATTTCTGGTACAGCTAATGTGCACTGCATTTTGTGTCGTGTTGTTTTCGTTTGCAATTTCTTTGTATTTACTGAGAGCTTTGCTTGGCTTTTGTTTTTTTTGTTGTTGTTCTTTTTTTTATTTGTACCCTTCATATTATTTAAACACTAAACAAACCAACTGAGCTAACCACATGATTTTTTGGTCTCGAAATTGTTTGTTTTGGCATTTCATATTGTTTTGAGGTCTGTTGTTTCGGCTAGCTATGCACAGCATGCTTTGTGGGCAGACATGCAGCTCGCAGAATGAGGAGAAGAGAACCCCCGAGAGGAGACGAGCCAGAGAGACCCCGAGACTAGAGAGCGCAAGATTGACAGAGAGATACAGAGACCGCCCATTGGATTTCAGTTTATTACCATATAGGTATTGCCCCTACTGCCAGGTGGATGCAATTTTTTTTTGCAAAAAAAACCAATTGCTTCCAGAAAAGAAAGTTCAATTCCAAAAATATAGACGTGATCATACTGATACCATTAAGAACTCAAACAACAGACGAACTAGCTTTATCGGGGGCTTTATAATAGATATTTTCCAGTGTGCCAGATTTTTAGTTGTTGTTTTCGCATTATCTGACATTGTTAGAATGTATTTAACCAAGTGATAACCCGTTACTTCCGAGACTCATCTTGCCCCAGTACTTTTAGATGTGTATTACCTTGACCTCCTTAACTCCTTAGGCAGGTCCTTCTAGAACGGGTCAGGGCACAAAACCAAAAATTGCACCTTATGCTCTTCTGTTGGCTTATGATACACAATTGATTTGGCTAAATCGATGTAGGCTGTGTGTGTTGTTTGTACGAAACTTACATACTACCGACAGGCGATTTCTGCAAGCCACCCCAGGTCTGAAATTTTGTTGTAATGATTTTCAGGGTGCTTGTCTAAGTTGTCAATTTTCAATGGGCTTTTTTATCAGCAGCCCTTCTATGGCAAAAGTATTAAAGAAAACTAGGCATCTTTGCACGCGTTCTTAATGATGAAAATCCCATTCTTGCCATCTGATAACAGAAACGCGAACCTTTCCTTCTAAAAGCCAGTAAGAAACAACTGATTTTACTCCCTCAGTGTCCTTGTTTAAGCCATACATAGAGACCCAAAACTAGCGCGGAGGGGGGAGGGGCTTGGGGAGGCGGCAAATAAATACAATTTCCAACTGATATATCCGATACCCAGCTGGTTTTGTCACGAGAAGTCCAAATCGAAGCAACATACACATATACTTTCTCGTGGTAATCTTGTCTCATCCATTCTGGGCCACTTTAGCCAGCGTGTACACACTGGAATGCAGGACATTGATGAACATGACGGTATTATTGTCTCTCATCTATCAAATTTATTTGTGTTGCAGATCCTTGAACACCTTGGGACTTTTAAGAGCGAAAAGGTGATCTTTCCCCCCAGTGTTGAGCTACCCATCTACTTAGCTCCACAATCCAGCCTAACCCTATGTTACTGAACAATTGGTTCTGGTCATTGTGTGTCAATTACTTCTAGGTATACAAAAGGGAAAACACAAACACGCGCTCTAATTTAAATAATTTTTTGCAATCTACTTTACCATTGCATTGTTCGCTCTATTGGCCCGATTGGTGACAATGACACAGTAAAACTCAATCTTGTGAAAAATGACTACCTAAAATACTTATAAACATAACCAATGGGTACTCGGATCCATTGTACGACATGTTCTCTCGCGTAGGGATTCCACCTGCAAGTCCACGACCAAAAAAAATCGCTATCTTACTTTTATTCTATTCACCTTCAAGATGGCCAGTCTGATGACCGAACTATATCGCTGTTTAACTGCGCTGTAACCAATATGTTTCAGACAAGAGAGCCAATCTATCTGCCAAAAGTAATTAAATAATTCAAGTCTATATACTGTAAATGTCGACCTGTCTTCCCATTTCACGATTACTCCAAACCACGCTTAATTCATTCCCAACTACAATGGGAACCCAACATGGACCTAGTAAGCCACCTTAGTTTTCCCCCCCCTCACGTACAGTTTTATAGTTGACAGTTTTTTGCTAGCCCCACGAACGAAACCCTTCGTTTGACTGACAATCCTGCTGTGGTCCCTTTGAACTCTATGCTGATAACCATTTTTCCATAACGAATAGGCCGTACATAATGTTCTTTCAATTGCAGTCTAAAACTGCTTTTTCCCAAATCCATTCATAACAAGCCACATTAAAGTTTGCCGTAAGGACCCCCAACACTGCTTTTGTATTAATAGTCATGCTTTTGGTGTAATGGGTCAACGGCAGAGCGCCCGTCCCCCCCCCCTTGTTATACCCCCCCGAGCTTGTTTGGTTCCCAGTAAATCATTATGCAACGAAACTCTATAGATCTGTCCTATCCAACACGCGATACCTTTGGTACTATAGGGAAAATATTTATCACTTTTTTTTTTTTTCTCTTTTATAAAGGTACGCTCAGTACTTTCCCGTCCATTTTGGGAACATTCCTATCAAACACAGTCTCACCGAGTTTAACCAAGAAGTCCCACTACACCTGACGCCATTCCCGTGTGATTTTACACATTCCCAAATATATATTGATCTCTAGCAATTTACCATCTTTACCTTCCTATCCTCGGAAACTATACGTCCTCGAATGGGGTGTCATGGAACATTCATGTCATTTCGTCTCATTATTATCATTATTGTCATTAGATAATCATCGCAGTTATCAATTGATCCAAGGAATCTTCTGTTTGTTAAATTTGTTTCAGTACTTTTTAAAGGATTATACCAGCTCCCATTGTTATATTTGTTGCTGTGGTGCTTTTAAAGGACCGACTCTACGCACTTTTCCCAATTAAACGGTTTGGATCCTTCATTCTGATGCACGTCGTTAGCTCCTCACCACCATAGGCCTTAGGTTGTTTTTCTTTTAATGTCGCCGCTGCAATACTCTTCCGGGCCTTCCTATCCAAATGTCAGCAACAGGCTCTCTTCGCAAAGATCCTTCAGTGTGTAGAAGGCCCTCACAATATCCTATCTTAGCTTTTTGCATTTTTTGTACACATTATCCATAGGTTGTATTCACACCTCATTTGTTCTTACCCGTAATTCGGTCAACGCCCCTTCGACCTCTTCATTGACAAACTTCCGGGATGTTGTAAGACTTCTCGTAACCCTCTTCACAAAAGCTTTCCATCCCCCCCACACCTAATTCTTTCTCGCACTTGTCCCAGTACCCCCATTGATAATGTTCACCCTTTGACCCCCCCTGACAGCCTGGGGTCGCTGGTCACACCAGCGGGTTCCACTCCATACCCCCTTTTCAACTCCTCACCGTCTTTTCCCACACTAACAGCACGCCTCGTTTCTGTACTTCAAGCTCATTCCCTAATATTTGTACCCCTTCGAATCCGGCTTAAACCTGGTCAGTTTCATCCTCTCGGACAACACCTAGCGTACACGACCCGGGCCCCAAACCCCTCCTGAGAAGTACAATTTCAAGACGATACCGAACCTACGCTGTTCTTCTTCCATCTGAGTCTCGTCCACACATATCGTATAGTGCATCACCGCCTCACCATACCCCCTCCCCTGACTCCCATTAGTCGCCCATCCAGCGCGGGCCATCTTTAATACAACACTTCCCATAATATTGAGTACTCTATTGACGATGTCATCTAAGAATCGAGCAACCCTACCCCCACTTCCCATCTTAGTTCCATCCCCTCACCAATCTCTCTGCCCCCCCCCACATGCCGGTCTTGCGTTCCGCTCCCACCACAGACAATCGCACATATCATGCCACCTTTCATTCCCCCTCCCGAACACTCGTGACCCTCCGTTTTCCGTGACGCCTGTGTTACGCCCTTCACCCTCTCTGTGCACACACCCCACACTCACCGCTAATTCTCCTATGAGTGCACCCGCTACGACATCTGCACAATGTAGATATCAATTTTGCAGATTCTTATTTATTCTATTTCTTCCTAACCCCTAGGTTCGTGTACCCCCTCCCACGCTTCGAGCGCCGCTTCATGCCTTCTATCCTTCCACTTGGCGTGTCTTTGCTGACTTCACCTCTTATTGTTATTTCCGCCCAAAATACGTCTCCTCAGACCTACTTATAACCAGCCCCGAACATTCTTGCCACTGTATCTTGTTGTAAAACTGGCTATCTTTACACGGATTACTGAACCCTTGCTCGTTTAGCACTCGTAACTACAATGTGTACCTTCTCGGCTTTTCACAACCTTGTCGCCCTGCGTCCGGTATCCCGTCCAATAGTGCCAATAATCTGCCGAGCCCCTTTGTTCTGGGCCTTTCCAGACGCATTTTCAATTCGATTCCTGTGCCCCCCACCCCTCGCACGCTTTTTGAATCTCTTCTTCTCTGTTTCACCATGAGATCTACTGAAATCGGTCCATTTACCTGCCGCGCGGGGCCTTATTCTCTTTTCCAAGTTCACTTTTCCCCCTTTTGTTGTCCAGCTGAGGATTTCCCTGCCCCAGAAAAACCTCGTCCCTCCCCAACATGTATGTTACAATGGAAGTTTTGCGCCTACGCCTTCTTTCTGTCTACGAGACACTTATCACTCCAGGAGCTATTCCTTGATGCCACTTTTTCTATTTTTCAAGCCCCCTTTCGTTCGCTCCTACTCGGTTAACCCCTGCGAGCTGTTTTTTCCTCCCCTCCCACCGAGACATATCTTACCCCCCCCCATCAACCGCGTTATTTGAGATATCCAAGGAATCATCCCAAGTGTTCATATTAACACCCACATCTGACTTCTGCACTTAATACAAGAGATATTAAGCGCACCCCACAAATGCTTTGTTGCAACATTATTCTCTTTTATCCTCCTCGCGAAACCTACTTCATCCATATAGCAACCCCGACCACCAAAGAACAATGTTCACACAATGGGTTCATCAATCCTTCACGAGAAGGAGATCCCGATGCACCACAGAGACTTGACGGCCATGGTTTCAGTCGCGAAACAACCAAACCGGTTCACCCGCAATCGGGAAGGTTGCCTTGCACACCGCCTTGAAAACGAAATAGCGGGGTCACTGCAGGAAAGAACTCTGTCTCCCTAGTACAATTTACCCACCGTCGGACCATTCTTCTTGCTTCAATATGCAGGTGATCAAAAAACCACGGTTGCACGGTTTCCTTCACTTCTGGGCTTTCTTCAAAATGACCCAACGTACAACAACCAATCACTGGAGAGTCAGGCCTCGAGTTCAAGCGGTGCACACGATCGAAAGGGAAATCACCAGCAAGCTCCAGCGTGTCTGTAATGAAGTCTGGTCCACAGCTTCACACTCCTTCTGAGTTTCATTTGGTTTTCGAGCAAGTCCATGAAAAAATCAAGTTGTTCTGTTTATATCAGCCTTCTAAATCGTCTGTCTTCTGTCCAAAGAATCAGTTCTTTTCTTCTGGATGTCACTGCTGTTTTGGAGGTCTTTGTTTTTCTGACGTTGCTCCATCACCTCCTATCTCAGGGATTTCAATTCTCCATGCAGTGCAGTGTACCCATCCCATAAATCCTTCATGTCGCCTTTCATCTCATCCAACTTCATATTCAAAGTCTGAAGCATGGACATGAAATCCAGATTTGAGGAATGCTGGGTAGTTGGCATAGCTCCCGGTGTGCTGGAAGAGGTATGGGGCTTGTCCGCAATGTCCCTGCGGTCACCACCCGACAGACTGGTCTGTCGCAGGGAACTCTTCGGTTGTCCTGGGTTCTGCTTCACATCACCACACTGCAATTAAAAATTGCCCCAGAACAAAAGCGACAGGAGGGAACCAAAAATGACACCGTCCACAACAGTCTTGAGTCTCACTATTTTTTTCCTCTCATGGCGGCTCGATTTTAGGCCCTTTTTTCATCATAAAAGCCACAAATACCTGCACAAAGGAACCACAACGTGGCTGGAAATCCAGATGTCCAGAAGGCATGGCACTACACAGACTTCTCTGCAAAATGTGAAGTTAATACTCAGCCACAACAAATGTTACTTAAGTAATCTGTTGGAGCTTAACCAAATCACAGCTGTACCGAATGAATCCAGTTCAATGCCCCCCCCACCCCCCCCACCTTAGAAAGAGCAGACAGAGAGAGAGAGAGAGAGTGATGAGCTGCGGTATGCTCTGTGTGTATGTGTGTGTGTGTGTGTGTGTGTGTGTGTGTGTGTGTGTGTGTGTGTGTGTGTGTGTGTGTGTGTACATATGTGTGTGTGTGTGTGTACATATGTGTGTGTGTGTGTGTGTGTGTGTGTGTGTGTGTGTGTGTGTGTGTGTGTGTGTGTGTGTGTGTGTTCTGTCTGTCCAACTGAAATACTGAGAGTCGTCTGCCTTGACTGACTGCCAAGTGAAAACAGATGCTGGAATTAAAAACAAAAACAAAAACAAAAACAAAACACTTACTTGTAAAATGTGCCCACCATGTCCATCAAGCATTCTCTTGCTGGAACAAACATCATAATCGCTGCATTACGATTTTTTGTATTAACATTCACAAAGCATACAAACTCACATACAAAAACAAAAAAAGGTGCATGCATATATATACAAAACACACACACACACACACACACACACACACACACACACACACACACACACACACACACACGTGACAAGTCAGAAATATGTTAAGAGATTCAAATGGTCAGCATGATCACTGTTGCACTATTTTACTGAATCAACATGGGCTGTGGGCTGTTTGTAAGTTAAGTTGTCACTATTGTTTTTTAAGTGTCCCATGACAATAGATCATAAAGGTGCTGTGACAGGCTTGGGCAGTCATGGAAATCATAGTCTTCAGAAAGTTGTGATGGTCAAGAGGGTAGAGACACTAAAACCAGTCCAGTCAATTTACATAATCCATCTTGGAGTCATTTGGTCCTTCAGGAGATCCATTTTCCTCTTGAACCTTTAGAATCACCTCGGATAGAGATCATAGTGAGATAAATGCCTGTGTCAGGCAAGGTGCTTAGTAACTGTGATGAGAGATTCTTATTTGTAAATGCAAGCCTGACATAGTCGTTTATTAATTACTGAAGTCTTTTTTTTTTTCAATGTCTGGATTTTTCAGTCAAGATCTGTTGTAAGTATCAACTATCAGATTCATAAAGAATGACGACATGACTGGAGACTGGTACAGTTTTGTCTTTACTGGAAAGCTGGTTTTACAGATTTCTCTGAATCATGTCATGACTCAGACATAGCAAGGAAAATTCTAAGACATATATATACATATGGCCACGGCAAATCCTCATCCTGGAGACATAGCATGGACAATACTATTCTTCACACATAGCGAGGACAATCCTCATTTTACACAGACAGGACAATCCTCATCTTAAGACATAACTTGGACAATCCTCATCTTAAAGACATAACCAGGAGAATCCTCATCTCAAAGACACAGCCTGGACAATATTATTCTTCACACATAGCCAGGACAATCCTAATCTTCTTACATACCAATGGCAATCATCATCTTCAAGACATAGCTTGGGCAATCCTCATCTTAAAGACATAGGCAGGAGAATCCTCATCTTAAAGACATAGCCAGGACAATCCTAAGCTTAACACATAACCAGGGCAATCCTAATCTAACACAGACAGGGCAATCCTAATCTTCACACCTAAATAGGTCAATCCTAATCTAACACAGACTGGAAATCCTCATCTTACAGACATAACCAGGACAATTCTCATATTACAGAAATACTCAGGAGAATTCTTAACTGGCAGACATAGCTAGGACAATCCTCATCTTATAGACACAGCGAGGACAATCATCAGTTTAGTTTTGTTGAACTGTTGCCTTGCTCGGAATGGACCAAGCATAGGTAAAGTGATTACAATCTTTTTCCTCTTGAAGATGACTGTGACAAGTATGAATGGAAGATGTGGCCCTTTAAGAGTGAGTTCTCATTTCACCTTGACCTAGCAACTTTTGACTAAAGTTCGCTTCCATGCTCTCTGTAGTAAGGTGTATGTAGCAAAGCAGTAACTTTTTTTGTACATATCAGCATAAGAAATCTTTAGTTTTCTCAGGATTGCTAAAACTACTTAAAATGGCTCAAGTACAATTTTCCTAGATTTATGCACCTAGGAGTCTTGTGCTTATGCAGGGTCAGCCAAACAGACTGACACAGTTTAGGAGATTTTTTTATGTATATAAAACTTTACAGTTGGCACAAACTTCAAATGTGCAAGATTTCAGAGATAAAACAAAGAATCAGTTTGGCCTGTCTCCATCTAGGCCCTATGCAGTATTATTCATCAAGAGAGGGCATCAAATGTCACACTGATTTTGTTGCAGTCCGGAGTATGTGTGGGGCTTTTTTTTGTTTTGCTTTGTTTTGTTTTGTTTTGTTTTTCAGATCACTGTTGCTTGGGGTGGACAGAGAGTAGTCCTCCTGCTTAATGACTTCACCAGTTGATGTACGCCTGCTGGCTGATTGCTGTCCACCTGCTCTCAATTCGTTATGAATTCTCAGTCATGTGCCAGGTCAGTTCTCTCATGGGCAGGGACCTAGAGTATGAAGCGTTTATGGAATCTGGTTTGAATTATTCATATCTTGGATTCCCTACTAACCAAGTACAATTAAAACAAGAAGTGCTGAATACACAGATACTCATTAGAAAGCATTACGACAATTCAAAGTATCCATTAATCAATCTAACAGATTTAAGGATATCCTACTAGGGCTTAAAGAGCAAAAAAATACAAACAATGAATTGCCACAAGACTTAGAAACTTGTCATCAAGGCCAAATCAGTGAAACTTTTTAGATACAAGATCTCAGGAGAGGGAAAAATACACATTCCCCAATTTGGAAAACACCTGATTTTTTTTTTTCCACTGTCAATGGACTGTCTCCAGTAATAAACATCAAATTTCTGTTTAATCCCTTTGTTTTATTAGAAGGTGAAGCCACAGCACATTTCTGGTGAAAGGCTGAGTGTTATGGGTCACTTACACAAGGACGATTCAATGAGCAATAGGAATAAGTCACCAGTTTGAAACAAGTGAGCTACAATGTCCACATGCACACAGAGGCTGATCTCACTATTGAATAATCTCTGGTGGCAGATACAAAGTCTTCAGCATATGTTCAAAGAAACTAATCAGGTAGGTTCATATATGTTTAACACAAACACAGAGGTGTGTCTTTTACCTGTCCCCTGAAGCACACATGCAAAGACACAGAGTTGGTAGACCCTGTGGGTGTTGGCATGGCCTTTTGATGTTGCAGAAGCGGGAAAGGAAACACCCAATGAATCTACAGTTTTGTTCTTTTATTCTCACTCACAGTTCATGCTTCATAAGCGGCACATCTGAGTGCTGGGAGAGCAGGGGCTGCCCAATAACATGGTGCCAGATACAGGGGCTGTGCCCTGCCAAATGGAAAGTTTTTCTTTCCAAGGTGTGCAAGACAGCATTCTGTATGTCATTCTCTCTCCTTGACAACACACAAACATCTGCTTGGATGAGAGACAAGCATGTTGTATCTGGGGGACACAGTCTGGCAGGTCCAGTCTGCAGGTTCCTACTACCTGTAAGAGGATGCCATACAGCAGAGAAAACCTGGTTGTTGTTGCCCTTGTTGATCCTGTTGATCTGGTAAACTCTGCCACCTTTAGTACAGATACAATCCACCACCTGACGGGCCAGTTTGACTGGATGATGAAGGCTGTGTGCTGAAATGAACAGCTGCATTTGTCAGTCCTCAAACCATTTGTCTTGTCCATGTTGTATTTACATAGAGGACCGGACATAAACTGTTATCAGCAAAGGGTTGAAGAGTCACTGCTGCAAATCTATGCAAAGGTTTGTCCATCTCAGACTCAAAAAAACTTGTCTGAAGTACCCCACCAGGTGAATCAATATAACTCCAGCCCTAATCTATAGAAAACTAGTACCCACCATAGGTATCAGTATTAGTGGTCAGAGGACATACGGAATTGAAATTCCAACTGCTGGCTCAGGGCATCAACTGCACAGGCCTGGCTGCCCTTTGGTCCAACATCAGGGACCTCAGGAGCCGTGTGATAGATCTATCTCCCATATTTCCCATACACATGGAACATCCTGGCCACCACTGCTGGAGACAGGAACCACTGCCTCTCCTTGTTCTGTGACAGGAGTCTGCAGCACTTTGTGCAATCCTTCTCATGTTGACAGGGATTACTGTGATATGATGATGACTGCACCGCAGCTGGATGTCACACACAAAACGTGACAGGTACCTGGAGCACGTCCCTCCTATCTTTTGTAGGCAAGCAGTGACTGTCTTCTTATTGATTTGGACAGTGACACACTTGCCCAACACTCCTGCTGAAATGCCTCCAGTGTATTCTTGACTGCCAACATCTTTTTGATATCTTAATAAATCTTAAATAAATGTTAGCGAACCACAAAAGAAACTTGGACAAACGAATCACAAGACAAAACACAATACGTTTTGACCTCTTAGGTCTTCTTCAGGCAAGATACAAAACAAATAGGACAATAAAATGAACAAGCGATCACTTATCTTAATCACTTCATTGAAGTGATTGAAGATAAGTGACTGCCTGAGCAGTTGATGACCTGAGTCAGCAGTAGGAATTTCAATTCCTGTATGTCCTCTGACCACTAATACTGATAGCCAGGGTGGGTACTAGGTACCAGCCTGCAATATCCTCCACCTTCACACATGTATACTACCATACTCCCACTGTTTACCTCAGACATAAGTTACAGCTATCATCCTCCTTTCCCTTTCCTTGCACTCTCCGAGTCTCTCCACTTGCTACATCAATCTACTCACTCCCCACCCCCTCCTCCCCCTCCCTTAGTAATGATGGGTGTAGTGATGTTGGTGGGGATGGCGGCGGCTGGGGGCAAGGGTGGGGTGTGACCAATGTGTGAGGCTGACATTACGGATGGAACCCACCCACCCACACACACACACACCCACCTACCCACATACATAATAAATAGAAATGCTTGTTCTTAAATCGATGATCATTTCCATCCCTTTCCGCATGCTGCTATTTTTGCTAGTGTTGCTGCACTTATCATTGCTACTATCATTATTATCATCATCCAACAGCACTGTCTGCTGTTATTTCAACTCCTTTCCACATAACATTACAATTACCAATATTACTTAATACCATTATTACTGTCTATTTATTATCATCATATCATTATTACTATTACTGTCATCATCATCACCCATCATTACAACAATACTGTTGTCATTGTTGTTATTATTACCATCAATATTACTTTTACCATTATACTTACAATCATTATGTCCCATCATCACTAATCCCATTGCCAGCATTAATTGTAGAATTAAAATAGTAGTAATATAGAGAGAAAGAGAGAGAGATATTGTGTATAGGTGTATGTTGCTTCTCCTCTCCCCCTGTCAGCATGTAAACCCATCCCCTTCTTCCCTCCATCCTCATAGCATCAACACCGAAAGTAGCAAGTACCTATCCGCCACTGCAATTTCAGCCCACAATATCCTCCAAAAACACACACATGCTGCCATATCTCCCACTATTTACCTCACACATAACTTACAGCTATCTTCCTTTCCCTTCTCACTACACTCTCTTTATTTGTCACATCAATCGATTGTTTATTCAGATGCTTGTCCACTCCATTTCTTTCATTTGGTTTCTGTTAATTTCCTATACTATTTCCTCTACAAGAGCTTCTGTTCCACCTCCCCTCTTTCCTCTGTATATGTTGTATAGGTGTTTGTAACTATGCGGAAACACGCACACACCCACACACAAAAAACTTTCTCCCCCCCCCCCAATTCAATCAATCAATCTCATCACATCATTATTTGTACCATCACCACCACTTTCATATTAAAAAAAAGAAAGAATAAATAATTTTTTTTTTTTAATTTAATAATAAATAAATGAATGAATAAAATAAAAATAATTTTGAAAAAATAATAAAAACAAAAAAACAAACACACACACACACACACACACACACACACACACACACACACACACACACACACACACACACTACCAACAAAAAACAACTGACTTCACTATTCATGTTATCTCTACTAGTGTTAACATCATCATGTTTTATCACTATTATGATCACTATCATCATTACCAATCATACACACACACACATACATGTGTGTGTGTGTGTGTGTGTGTGTGTGTGTGTGTGTGTATGAACTCCATGGGTGGTGTTGATGACTTATTGTTCATCTATATATCTATATATAGATATGTGTGTGTGTGAGTATATTAAAAAAAAACAAAAAACAACAAAACAAGTGCATAGATTTTGAACCAATATTTCGGCTTTTTCGGCCTTCCTCAGGGTAAATGACAAGGTCTGAGCCACATCAGTAAAATGACAAGACGAGTTCAACTAACGCATTAAAATGCATGTGTATAATGCTTAAAAGGTATGTGAAAAGCTGCAAAACTTGTTTCAGTCTGGTGTGCCTTACTATCCCACCTCACATGGTGAACACGTATGTAGACATAAGAACGCGCACGTGCGCGCACACGCGCGCACACACACACATACACACACGCACACATACACACACACACCACACACACACACACACACACACACACACACACACGCGCGCGCGCGCACTCACACACACACACGCACGCATGCGCGCGCTCACGCGAGGATACAAAGTCTCCATTCACAAGTAAGAGAGACAGAGAGGAGAAGGGAAGAGAGAGAGAGAGAGAGAGAGAGAGAGGAACATAGGGGAGGAGGGGGCAGGGCGAGGGGATTGGCGTATATGAATGGTCTTACAAAAGTGGGGTTTACCACATCAGTGTCTGCATTCTTTCCCTCAACCCCACCCCACCCCCCTCCCCTGGGGCTTCCACGCCTTCTACCCAAGCAAAACCCATCCATCCCCCCCAATACACAATTAGCAACATAAGGGGTCAGCCCATCCAGGACAGGCTCATCTCACCACATTCACATACACATTTTCACTCCCAGTGGGGGCACACCCAAACACGTACCACATGTACAACCATAGCATAGCCCAACCACCTTCCCTCCTTCACCTTTTGCCCCCATTTGCCACTGGTACAAACATATATAAGAAGTATAATCAGATGACTCCAATACATAAAACATGGTTCTAAGTCAAGGTTGGTCCTTAAAAAGATGTGTTTTAAAACTCTTTTGACAGGATTGTATGTGACAGCCACGTGGCCAAGAAAGGTCCCCCCCCCCCCCCCCACCCCTTTTTTTTTGTTTCCTCCCACTACCCCTTCTTTTTAAAATTTTAAAAGAGAGAATTGAGTCCGTTGGGAGAATTGTTTTCATTTTAGTTATTCAAAAGTGTTCCCTATTAAGACGACGTGGACAGCAGTTTGTTCTCTGTTTTTCTATTGCGATACACCTCAGATCTAACAGGAAGCGATCTGGTAGATTGAAATGTTGGGTTATTAAAAGATCCAGTGTTAAGTTTGATGTTTGATCGATGGAGGTAGAATCTTGTTTGAGGGAATTTTTGGTTTCACCAATGTACTGAGTTTCGGGCATTTAGAACAGAACAGTAAATATACAATGTTTGATGCTTCACATGTCATGTGGGTTCTGATGTTAAAAGTTTCCAAGGTAACAGAACTGGTGATGTGGTAGTCTCAACCACGTGGCTGTCACATATCACACAGCGGTCTCTTCTGCATCTGAAGCATGCTGGCTCCCCTCCACTGATGGGACTGGGAATGACTGAGGGCATTAGCAGGTTCCCCAGAGATCTGCTATTTCGTATATATATACACATATATATATATATATATATATATATATATATATATATACATATATATATATATATATATATATATAAAATAGACTAATAAATTCCAAGGATAAGTAACTGAGCACCATTCCAGCAACTTACTTACAGAGCAGCTTGGTGTTGCTGCACCTTTGGTTGTTTTTTTGAAAACTCAACAAACATACTACAGTATTGCACACCTTCTTTTTCTGGATAGGCAGAGGAGTCAAGTTACCACTTTCCGCGGTCACTGAGGAGAAAACAATCAGGTTTCGAAATACTGGTATCTGACCAGGAGTTATATGTTAGTGAGTTTCCTCCCCATTGGAGACCGTCTCCCTCTTGGAGACTATAAGCCTGCTGAAGGCTCATTTTGATAAGCATTTATTATTCCCCATTCACCCTCTTAAGCACATACTGTAGTTAGGCAGAATTAACTGCCACTGCAGATATGAATGCTTATCTCCCCTTATTTCTTCAATCTAAGACATAAGAGCAAGTTTTGTTTTATAATTGACACATATATATATATATATATATAAATATATATATATATATATATTGATGAACAATAAGTCGTCAACACCGCCACGGAGTTCATTTTTTCCCCCCAGGCTTTTGCCAAAAGGCTTCTTCAGAAAGGATGGTACTTGCATCTTCTTAGCAGCAATGACGTCAATACTACTGATGTCATAGACTACATAAATTTAAAAATGACATCACATTTTCTTTTTTACTGTAGTTTCACCAACATATATATAGAAGTGTGTATATTTTTCTTTTAATTTATTTATTATTATTTATTATAGATATATATTTTTTTAAATACATTTCTGTATCATGCTTTTATCATCAGTACCATTATATATAGTTGTTAGCATTATCATCATTAATACGATTGTAAATATTGATATTACCATCACGACCATTAACATCACCATCGCCATCACCACTTTGACTGTTGCCACAGCAAGCATGCTGTTTAAGAATCCTCAAACCCACTCTCCTTTCTCCCACACTACAACTGCTATTACCATATTATCACCAAAAGTGGTAGCAATCCTGCTTTACTTATTTTTCAATATCTTGATCATCATCACTACTTTTATTAGTATTCCTATCAGTTATATAATTATCATCATTACTACTTTGACTCTCACACTATCTCCCTTCTGACAGCCTCGTTTTCATTCACCGCCTATCTTGCGCTGAAGTGATTGAAGATAAATGATTGCTCATTCATTTTTTGTTGTCCTAATTGTTTTGTATCTTGCCTGAAGAAGACCTAAGAGGTAGAAACATGTCATATTTTGTCTTGTGATTCATTTGTCCACTTTTTTTTTCTTGTGTGGTTCGCTAACATTATTTAAGATTAGTTCACCATAGGCTGTAACCTGATCAATCCTTCTACAGTGAACCAGAAAACTAAACACTGGTATACCAGAGAATGGAACGTTCCTCTCTCTTATTCTGAGACCCTTTGTTAGGTTTCACTGATCAGCCCTGAAAAAGTGCGGGGTTCCTGGACTCCTTATGACTGGCCCACAATATCAGAATCAAAGCTTCCATGTGGCCCAAGAGCAACTGATCAGTCTGCCTACTGGATGACTGGACCACTGACCAGCAACTGGACGTTAATCCACACACCTCTTCAGCTACAATTCTAAGTAACGAAGAACCCCCTGGACATCAACTCGTGTTGTCAAAACCATTCCCTCCCCTTATGATGAAATGAACTGAGGAGAAGCCAGCTTGAAGGAGACAGTGTGGTTCAATTGAATTCTCTTTTATCAATTTGTATGTTTTACTCTCGTACTCACAAAGAAAGTTGGTGTTTAAATTGCACTTAACTTGTGTCATTTATTTGCTGTTCATACATCACGTCATGTTCAAAACTTATTTCTAATTCTGTCTGTCACTTGAAGCACAAGCACTTTTCATGTGCATATGCCTAAGGTGAATTATCGCTGAGCCATTCTTGAGTATTTGTTAAAGACCTGATAAAAATAACAAAATTTTCAATGACTAGTACCGAAAAGTTGCTCGTTCCACCACTATTATGAGAGAAGGTGAAGGTGAAATCTTTATATGAAAACTGCTCTTAAACTTCTAATAGAAGAAACATTCTAAGTCCCACCCCTAGAGGACCACCACACTGCCACTTCTACCCATCACAAAGGTAGGCAGCAATTTCGGTAGGTCCCCGTCAGATGAAGTGAAAGACATGAGTGTCTGGGATGAAGAGGCACATGAAAATGGGTGTTTTTCAGGTCCAGACACGCAGCCCAGTCTATGGTGTGAATTAGCTTTAAAACATCCTTATGTTGTCATAGAGAAGGGGGTACCAAAAAACCTGCTTCAGAAGTTTCTGATTTATTACTGACTCCCATCTTTCTTAATGGCCAAAAACCACTTTGCTGAAAAAAAATGTTTGTATTTTTCTCATGCAAAATGTCTTCAATAGTTCTGCCATTATTACTGGTTATAGACTCCCATCTTTCTTATGGGCAAAAAACCATTTTGCTGAAAAAAAAACAACATTTGTATTTTTCTCATGCAAACTTCTTGAAGTGTTCTGCCACTTGTTATTTTATCATGCTCTGGTCTCTCCCTTCACAGTCTGTCTCCACAGATTCTGCCTCCCTCAGGGACATCACTGGAGCTTTGGAGTGGAACTCCAGCAGATATCCAACCCCTATCACTACAGCCAGCAAAAACATTGGGACTGTCTGTAATCTGGTCCACTCCTTCATAATGTGAGAGTGGACCATCCCCTAAGTTCTCTATGGAAGTCTCCATCTGCCAGTGATGCAAAACATTCTTCACTGGTTTTCTGAAGATAGGGGTTGTGTTGGCGGAGGGGGTGGTGGGGGTGGGCGGGGGGTTATGGTGTTGAAGATTCAGAAGAAAATGTTCCCTCTGGTTGTTTGCCTCATTGGACTGGAAATTCAATTCATGTTGCTAATAAACATAAGACAGCAATGAGCCATGTCAGGGCTGTCACCTTACTGGTCAACTTTCTTATGAAAACAAAAACAAAAACAAACAAAAAAAAATGACAAAAAAAGACATTCGCACATAAACTCATTTAAACAGCTTTTCCAAAAGCATGCTGGCATTTCAGTAAAAATCTTTCTTTTGTAAAATCTTACATGGATGAAAAATGTTCATCTCTGACAGAAACTCAAAAGTCGCATTATGTGCGACGTCTGAACAGAATTTCCACAGTGTGCGGTAAACTGTGTATGTCTGACATCACATAAGTCCCGACGCTCTGTAGGAACATGTTCTGTATTGAGAGACACTTCACACGGAATGCATCATAGAACTTCTTCACCCTGTAAAAGATATGAGTAGGGGTATACTGAACAGCCTGTGTGCTAATGGCTTAAGACTATACCTTTTTTTTTTTACAGCTGCCATAGAAACATGATCAAAACTGTTTTCAGGTTTGGGCAGATTTTGAAGAGTTTACTATCTTTCTGTGAGTTCCTTCCTCCTGCCTGAGATCTTTGATATAAGCCTGCTTTGAACTGGGTTTCAGGTCCCTGTGACGGATAGACAATCTGCTCAAACTCTTTATTTGTAGCATTAGTGGCAAGTTGATCAGGCACTTCATTACCTCAAATGCCAACATGACTGGGAAACCCAAGGAAAAACCATGTTCTAATCATCATATTTCAGACAAGCACACAGTTCAAACAATTCACCCTAACCAACTACACCCCTTCCCCGCATGAACACAAACACAGCTGGAAGTGCATTTTGAAAACAACTGTCAAATATCATTACAATGGTCAAGACCCTGAATAAGGCAAAGTAATAATGAACCGATTCTTAGAAAACAGAAAAATGTCTCAAAAGGCAAAGCAATAAAAATCTGTATTTAAAAGAGCACACACTATTACCTTGTGTAATGGTGAGGGGCTTGACATCTGTTGAGGACAAGGTGACATGTCGATAAGGTGGAAGACGCACTCTACTTGCTGCATTCTTTAAAAAGGTTAGGGTCAGTCCTGGTCTTCTTAATGCATCATCAAACTCACTTGTATGTATTGACCTGAAAGACATACAATCATATTCTGTAAATTCTGTATGCATGATCGCATCTAGATAAACAAAAGATGCTTTATGATCATCCTCCATGAGAGAAAGAAATGCAATATTTGGTCTCATGGTACTTGTTCAGACTGTTACTGAATGCCTGTCTGAAGAAACATTTTCCATTTCAATTCTTTCAAAAAGGATATTTTTACCACATTTTCTGTTCCTATGAGATTTTTAAAAGTAATCCTAGAGTAAACGCATTATTTTATGATCTGTGAACATGCAATATGTGTTTAATTTGTCAAACTGTTGCGTGCAAAAAAGGATATCTTCTTCAATCCACATACTATGTTCATTTCTCACAAGCTACGGTGAGTGTTTACTCCGTCTAACCAGTTTTGGCTGGCTGAAGCCATGAACACAGCCAATCCACGTTATCGTCATTCTTTGGCTTAAATCAAATTTCTAAGTGAACTGCACTACACATATAGAGGGATTGAAATTTAAAGTGCAAGTTTTGTTATTTTCCATAAGTACAATAAGCCGAACTGGGATCAGTGAGCTGATCCTCTTTTCATTTTAGACATTTTCGACATCATATATTGTGTCACATAATAATGTAAGAAAATGCATTTGTTCCTTGTTTGACAAATGTCAGTCTCTACTGAGGAATGACTGTATTTAAGTCCCAGCAACAAAATACAAAGTGCAAATAACCAATAACTTTAATATATCCCAGAAACAAAGCAGCAAGCAAAAATAAACAATGAAAGGAAAGGAATGAGCAAGGAATTATGGCAATGAACACAATGTATGTTGAACGGGACAGATATGTTGAACAGACTGCCAGTTAATCCTTTTAAAGTTTTTTACATTGTGTGTGCTTTCAGAGTCAGTAATGAACAGCACTCAACAATGCTCAAAATTTTACAACCATCGAGCTCTCACATTTGGACATATGTTGTAGATGGTGTATATCACAAGCAACAAATCTAATGTGAAATACTTTAAGGTTATATCACAGAAAGATATATCACAGAAAGACAGAGAGAGGGGGCCTCATATGGGTAAGTACAGTAACATTCAGCATCTTCCCACAAGTGGAATGGAATGAAGGCACATGCTCTCTCAGATAACACATGGGTGCACACTGTGGGCAAAACACATGTACATCTTGACTGTCTGTGACACTTTAGGAGTGCAAATGTTATAAAGAGTGTGTAGCACTCTTTCTGTCCCCCCCTTTTTTTTAACATAACACTGTGAATGTGTACAACTCCCAGCTCAGACTTGATTTCAGCCTAAAACACCCCTTCAGTCTGGACACCATGATCTGTCAGGCTGATCATCTCTCTCATGAATTTGCCTTGATAGCGATGTTTTTTTTTCATTGCACTTCTGGTCTTCACAGTTGCCCCACTTCCCTCCCCCACCTCTCTATCACCATCAGCTTACCCCCATGCATCCCTCTCCCCTATCAAAACCAAAAGAAAGATGTGCTCCTACCCAAACCTCTATGAAGGCCTATGCAAGCCCTTTCAACCTTCTACACAGGTTTGTTATTGAGCACATACTCAACTGCTCCCTTCCAGGAATACAGGCACGGAAGGCAAGTCATCTGCATGGATTTTCTTTTTCCACTACAAAAGCAATTTATATAAAGAATTGTTTTTAATGTCAGTGCTCAGCCCACCATCAGCAAAAAATGGTTAAAAGGAAATGCTGAGGAAAAATGAAAGTCATAATATGACATTTTTATGAAAAAATTGTTATTTTCCAATCATTTAAGTCTTGGTGGCATTTGCTCCAGGCATGTATGGACATTTCATGTTCTTGCACTATAAATTGCAAACTGCATGCTAAACTGCAATAACAGTGAAATTTTCTACCCGTCCCCTGTGTGTGGTGTGTGTGTGTGTGTGTGTGTGTGTGTGTGTGTGTGTGTGTGAAACTGAAAGTGCTTTGCTTCACTGCAGTGCACATATTAAATTTGGGCAACATGTGCTGGGGAATCACCTTTTTCTGAGTGTTAGCCCATTGGGCTATTTCAAAGAAGTGCCCTTCATCCCTCTGAATAAAAATATGAATTAGGAGATTGAGACATTTCTTTTGTAAGCAAATCTGCAGTCTACTTCATACTTCAACTCTACAGATTGTTCTGCAGTTTTGTCAATTGATCACGTCATAATCATATTCTCACAAAAATTGACTAGAACCACCACCCAAACCAGGAAACAGTCTTTTGAGTCCGAGGCCTCCCCCTCCCATTCCCAATTCGCATTTTGCACGATTATCTTGCAAATTTTAGTGTGTGAAGTACATTCACATTCAAAATTGGTGATACCCTGTCATCCGTCATGGGTCTGTTTAAAACTATACCAGTGACTTGACGACTCTTCGATCCAAGGGTGATCATAATGGATCAAAGCAAACTACATGTGTGCTGGCGTAAGCGTATCAGGACTGTGCTGAGGGTGAATTTACACAGTTTAGACTTCTGAGTTTAAAAACTGTCGAAATCGTCCTAGACCCAACCTCAGAAAGCATAAAAGATGAAACAACAGCGTTACTGCGCGAAACATGCCAAAACATAAAATAAAAGTGTATAGCAACGCAGATTATGTCATGCCTGTACTGTATAAAATCTGCGTGACTTTTCACTTGTTTTGTATGTTTATTTGTATTCTGGCATTAAAAAAAAAAAAAAAAAATCAAATGCCACGGAAGGATACACACCCAAGTCTTCTCCCAGTCCAGGAAGAGTGAGTGCCTTGTAATTTTAATCGACGCAAAACAAGGATATACGATTCCGGAGTAGCCTAGCCTAAAATTCCCGTCCATAATTTTTACCACCGCTCCTCCAAGCTCCATTCTCCACTCCTTCCAGTCGCCCCACCCCTCTCCTCTTCCTGCGTAGTCCGCCACTCTCAATATCAACCCATGAAACATCACATCATATCACACATATTTTGCTCAGGCATAGACAGCAAATCTATCTACTGAAGGATGTGTGTGTGTGTGTGTGGTGATGTATGTTTGTATATGGGGTGTGCAATGAGGGCCTATATGCTATGACCAAAGACAGTTAGCCCTACGAAAAAACGGTTCACTCGCTGAGCGTTTACTCTGCCGGCAGTATTATAGACAGGTCAAGGATTTTGAAAAGCTGTAATGTGTGGGTAAATTTTTATAAAAGTTGGCAAGCGTGCTTTTTTGAAAGGTTTACTGCTTCCCTGAATCCAAAAACCTAGATTTGCCAGGTGTGTGCAGGTTCACTTTTTTTTGTTTGTTTGTTTTTCGTAGCAGTGAAGAAAACACAATATGGCCGCCACTACCGATTGTTAAAAAAAAAATTAGGTTATGGTATAAATGGAATGTATACAATTGGATTAAGAGCTTTCTTTCTAATCGAGTACAAAGGGTGAGAGTTGGAAATAATTATTCTTCAAGTATACATGTTTTAAGCGGTATTCCGCAGGGAAGTATTCTTGGACCTATTCTGTTCACAATTTTTATAAACGACCTGCAGGAATGTGTGTAATTAATTCATGTAAAATATTTGCAGATAATACGAAAATATATGATTCTAGAGGTTACCATCTTAAGTTTACAGATAATATTGATAATCTAATTAAGTGGAGTGAAACATGGAATTGATATTTTAATCCAGGTAAGTGCAAGGTTATTCATTATGAAAAAAATAATCCGGAATATACATTTATACTATGAAATACAATGATGATGTCTCAAATATTGATTCTGTTTTTAAAGAGAAAAAATCTTGGTGTAACGTTTGATAACAGTCTGAAATTTGATAAGCTCGTAAACGGTGCAATGATGAAAGCTAACAAAATGCTTGGTATAATTAGACGGTCTTTTTTTCATATTTGGATACTGAAGTTTTACAATACTATATAAGGCATTAGTTAGACCCCACCTGGAGTATGGAAATGTGATATGGTGCCCTTACTTAAAAAGGCAAAAGTGCAAAGTGCAAAAAAGAGCTACCTTGTTAATTAAGAAGTTTAAACATATAGGCCTAAGCTATGTTGTAACATACAAAACTGTAGTGCAACACTAATGCGGAACTGTGGCTTGAAACTTGCTACGTCGCTCTGTTAACAACTCCTGACAACCAAACGACGCTTGGCCGGTTTACGATCCAGACGCTACATGGGTGTCAGAAGTGCCTCCCATTTGGCATTTCCTGTGCTCCAGAAGTGTTTCAAAGGATCATGGAACCAAATGCTAGAAGGCATCAAGGGAGCATATGCAACGATGGATGACATTTTGGTTGCAGGTCGTGACACTGAACACCATGACCAGATACTAAAAAAAAAGTGGTGGAGAGATCTACAAGCTACAATCTAAAATTGAACCCTGAAAAGCTGCACATCAGACAGTCCAGCGTGCCATACGTTGTCATCTTCTCACAGCTGAAGGACTAAAGCCTGACCCAGCAAAAGTGAAAGCCGTTCAAGAGATGCCAGCTCCCCAAACCAAAGATGATGTCCGACGCTTCCTGGGTTTTGTCACTTACCTTAGCAAGTTCATACCAAACCTGAGCGAAAAGAAAGCGCCCCTCTGCGTGATCTTCTGAAAGAAGATGCTCTGTTTGACTGGCAAAAGAGTCATGAACAAGCCTTCACAAAACTGAAAACTCGCTGCTGTCATCATCCAGTCTTGAAGTACTACGACGTCAAAGCACCAGTTGAAATCCACTGTGATGCCAGTCAGCACGGACTTGGAGCAGTTCTTATCCAGGATGGAAGGCCTGTAGCATATAGCTCACGATCAATGACTGAAGCAGAAAAGCGTTATGCTCAATAGAAAAAGAGATGCTGTCCATTGTCCATGCCAGCAAGAATTTCACTGCTACATCTTTGGAAAAGAGGTCACTGTGTACAACGACCACAACCACTGGAGCAGATTTTTTCAGAACCACTTCTGTCAGCACCAATGCGACTGCAACGCATGCTACTTCATCTACAATGGTACAATCTACAAGTGAAATACCGGAAAGGCAGCCAGATGCAGCTTCCAGACACTCTCTCTCACGTGCATACCTTTCTGGTGAAACACTGCTGAAACAGCACACATAGAGACAGAGAACACGTATGCACCGATTGCAAAGGAAATGTATGCGCTACTTCAGGAATATTCACAACAAGAACTTGGACAGTTGCAAACCCTGATTCTGAACGGCTGGCCAGACAGAAAAATGATGTGCCCGTAGACGTGTGGCAGTTCTGGGACTCAAGAGACGAACTGGCCGTCTCTGATGGCATCATCTTCAAAGGATCCAGAATTGTCATACCACCCAATCTCAGAAAACGAATTCTGACTCTCATTCATGAATCTCACTTGGGTATAGTGAAATGCAAACAGCGAGCACGAGAGGTGATGTACTGGCCTTCAATGAACTCGGAAATTGAAGACAAAATCAAGAAACTGCAGCAAGTGTGCAGATTACACAAAGAAACCAGCTGCTGAACCACTACTGCCTACGCCAGTTCCAGATTTCCCATACGCCGAAGTTGGGACTGACATCTTTGACTTCCAAGGCAGAAACTACCTTCTAACGGTGGACTACTTCTCAAAGTGTATCGAAGTAGATGAACTCAAAAACATGAGCACCGAGTTAGTCGTTGAAAGGCTGAAAAGCCAGTTTGGCCGTCATGGGATTCCATTCACTTTAAGAAGTGACTGTGGGACACAATTCACTAGCCGTCAGTTTTCAAACTTCTGCAAAAGCTATGGAATTAGTCATAAGACATCTAGCCCCCACTTCCAGAGCTCCAACGGAGAAGCTGAGCGAGCCGTTCAAACTGTAAAACGACTGTGGAGGAAGAACGAAGACAAACACTTGGCCTTGTTGGACTACAGAACTACACCCTTGGATGGCATCAATCTTTTCCCTACACAGCTCTTGATGGGGCGACGACCAAGGAACAAACTTCCAACCTCTAGAAGTCTCCTTTCCCCTGCATACAACAGCCAAGACATCAAACAGCGCATGAAGATTGAAAAGGCGAAGCAGAAATTCTATCATGACAAACCAGGCACTTCAGAGCACTCGACTCTTCACCCTGGGGATCAAATTCGCATGGCTCCGCTCCCAAGCACTAAGGAATGGAAACCAGCTGTGGTGGTGGGGCATCATGCATCGCCAAGGTCCTACCTCGTACAATCTGAAGGGACAACATATCGACGCAACCGACGTCACCTACATCGCTCAACACGAAGGGCTAATGATGGACCTCCAACTCTGCCAGAGCTGCCAGCAACACCTGAAGCTGACCCACTGTCCCAGGAAACAACAGGAACTTCAAACTCACCTGAGGAATAATGCCGATGTTTTAGTTTACCGTTATAGCCGTTACTAGCAGCTGTAACAGCCTGTAATAAGATTTCTTCTTTATGGAATATCTCTGAAAGTACTTGGCCGATCTTTGTGAAAATTAGAAGGTATGTTCATTATGGGTCACGGATGATGCCCGATGTTTCAGTTTACCATTATAGCCATTACTAGCGGCTATATACGGGCCCATAATGGTTTTTCTTCTTTATGGAATATCTCACAAAGCACTTGGCCGATCTTTCTGAAAATTTGTAGATATGTTCATTATGGGCGACGAATGATGCCCGACGTTTTAGTTTACCGTTATAGCCGTTACTAACGGCTGTAACGGCCCATAACGTTTTTTTCTTTTTTCATGGAATGTCTCAGAAAGTGCTCGGCTGATCTTTGTGAAAATTTGTAGGTATGTTCATTATGGGTCACGGATGATGCCCGATATTTTAGTTTACCGTTATAGCTGTTACTAACGGCTATAACTGCCCATAATGGTTTTTTCGTCTTTACGGAATATCTCAAATTATTTGGCCGATCTTTGTGAAAATTTGTAGGTAGGTTCATTATGGGCGACGGATGATGCCCGACGTTTTAGTTTCCCGTTATAGCCGTAACTAACGGCTATAACGGCCCATAACAGTTTTTTCTTTTTATGGAATGTCTCAGAAAGTGCTCGGCGGATCTTTGTGAAAATTTATAGGTACGTTCATTATGTGTCATGGATGATGCCCTATGTTTTAGTTTACCGTTATAGCCGTTATTAATGGCTATAACGGCCCATAACGGTTTTTTTTTTCTTGATGGAATATCTCAGAAGGTACTTGACCGATCTTTGTGAAAATTTGTAGGTATGTTCATTATGGGTCACGGATGATGCCCGGTGTTTTAGTTTACCATTATAGCCATTACAAACTGCCCATAATGGTTTCTTTTTACGGAAATTCTCAAAGTTCTTGGCCGATCTTTCTGAAAATTTGTAAGTATGTTCATTATAGGTCACAGATGATGGCCGATATTTAGCAGAGTAGCCATTACTAATTGTTACACCAGCCCAGGACGGTTTTTCCTCTTTATGGAATATCTCAAGCGTATTCAGGATAAACTGGGAGTACGTTTATATGCTTTGCATCTTGTTTGATATCCTGGTGGTCATATGCAGGCGCAAGAAGGTTGTGAGGAGGTGGCAGCTTGTTTCATGGATACTGTCCCATCAAAAGCTGAGCGGGGGAGAGACTGACACATTCCAAAGGTGTTGTCCGATAATCCAGCAGGGCTAGATGTTTGTCTTCATTTTCTCAACAGTGTTTTTTATAGAACAGTTATAGAACAGTTCTTATAGAACAGGGAGTACTTTACAATGGGAACGAAGAAATGCTGTCTGTGTGCCTGTCCATGGTCAAAATGTGTTCCACTCATTCCAGACAAAACTACTGAGCCGATCTTTCTGAAAATTTGTAGGTATGTTCATTATGGGTCATGGATGATGCCCGATGTGCTATTTTACCATTATAGCCGTTACTAATGGCTATAGCGGCCCATAACGGTTTTTCTTCTTTATAGAACATCTCAGAAAGTACTATGCCGATCTCTCTGAAAAATTTTTTTTTTTTTTTTTTTTTTTTTTTTTTTTTTTTTTTTTTTTGCTGTCCCAACCTCTGCGCCACCTCAGAGGCTGTGCACCCACGCCGCTCATTCCGTCACTCAGTGGTGTTCAGTGGCGCCTGTTCTGATCTAACATACGCAGGACACCACCTACTAAGCCCCCTACTGACGACAATAATTGCTTAGTCGCGGAGCCGGCGTGAGTGAGCTCTCCCTCCGGAGGGCGCCACCACGTCGTCCAACGACAGCCCCCATGGACTCGCCGATACCGGTGACCCCGACGGAACCAAACCAAGGCCACAGACGTGGAGAGGACATCGAAACTGAGGTCACCATGAGAGCAGGGCATGAAGGGCCACAGAATTTGAGACTTTTTTTTTATGCTGATCGATGAGAATGAGGATGATTATGATGATGCTACGGATTTCCATTTCGGTCTGAGACTACATGACAGGGCTGTACTCTACGCTTCCTTTCATAATATATCCCGGCGTCAACCAGGCCCGAGAGATACAGACACCTGCAGTGTTGGTCAGGAAATTTGAGCAACACTCTCAGAAACGCATCCATTAAGTGGATGAAACTCGACTGTGTGGTCCCAGTCTTCCCAACTGAGTCCGCAGCAAACTCAACTCTGGGTAGGAGCCGGTTCGGGGCAGAAAAGGTATAACGGCCCATAACGGTTTTCCTTCTTTATGGAATATCTCAGAAAGAACTTGGCCAATCTTTCTGAAAATTTGTAGGTATGTTCACTATGGGTCACGGATGATGCCCAATGTTTTATTTCACCTTTATACCCCCTTACTAATGGCGATAACAGCCTATAACGGTTTTCCTTTTTTTTTTAAAATAGAATATCTCAGAAATAACTTAAACGATCTTTCTGAAAATTCTAGGTATCTTCATTATGGGTCACGGATGATGCCCGATGTTTTATTTTATCGTTTTAGCCGTTACTAACAGCTATAACGACCCATAATGTTTTTTTCTTTATGGAATATCTCAGAAAGTACTTCAC